>JABUQX010113029.1:0-2500 GCA_015478945.1 Trachelipus rathkii | reverse complement strand
AATAATAATAATAATAATAATAATAATAATAATAATAATAATAATAATAATAATAATAATAATAATAATAATAATAATAATAATAATAATAATAATATAATTAATAATAAATAATAATAAAATAATAAAATAATAATAATAATAATAAATAATATAAATATAATATAATAAATAATAAATAATAATAATAATAATATATAATAAATAATAATAATAATAATAATATAAAATAATAATAATGATTAATAATAATAATAATAATATAATAAAATAACAATAATAATAATATAATAATAATAATAATAATAATAATATAATAATAATAATAATAATAATAATAATAATAATAATAATAATAAATAATATAAAATAATAATAATAATAATAAATAATAATAATAATAATAATAATAATAATAGTAGAGCAATTGTTATTGAAAGTTGTATTGCACACAGCAATAACTAATGGACATTACAGTAATAAATTTTTCATTAATAATTAATTTATGTGATAAATAATTTATTTATATTATTTTTTTTAGTTTCATGTAGGGAAAGTAGTAGTAGTAGTAGTAGTAGTAGTAGTAGTAGTAGTAGTAGTAGTAGTAGTAGTAGTAGTAGTAGTAGTCAAATAGTATGTTTTTTATCATTTTTTGCCTGTAACTCATTTTTCCTGTATTTTTTTTTTAATTTTAAATAATATTTTTCACATTTAATTAAAGTTATAAATTCTCCCCTCTCCTCCCGCTCTCCCGAAATAAAAAGTAGCAAATCCATTACTAAAACCTAATTGTTAAACAACCTAATAATAAATCTTACTTATAAGTAAAGGGAGGCTGCCTTCACACAGAACTTCCAATATTATTAATGACGAAATTTAGGTTAAAGGTTTATTGATTTTTGATTTCTATATTTTCCTATCATGAGCAGGGCAGGAAATATTAAAAGCAAAAGAGAAATCTTTTCTCTTTCTTCTTTGGCATTCTGCCCAAAATTGGGAAAAGGAAAATATTTTATACTTTAAATTCAAGAGTTGTTGTTGGTATTCAAAGAAAAAGAGGCATGTAAAGAACTGATATCGTATTGATTATTAATTAATAGCCCTATTTTATATCAATTAAATAATTTGTATTTTAGGGTCACCTAAATACCGTTAGTAAATTTAGGTCAAAACCTGTAAAATGTAGACCATGGGCCAAATATTATAGTCATCTTATGGTGCCCAACCCTATATGGTATAAATATGTTTACATATTGTAAGTCGGTTAAATGTTGGATTTATAATTATAATTATAATTATAATTATAATTATAATTAATAATTATAATTATAATATTTATAATTATAATTATAATTGTAATTATAATTATAATTATAATTATAATTATAATTATAATTATAATTATAATTTTTGCCTTTCTCGTACAGCATTTTGGCGGCAAAAATTTACCGCCAAAAAGTAAAACGAATATAATATGACTTTCAAAAAACAAAGATTTTTTATTGGTACTAAATTTTGAAGGAAAATGCTTAATATTTTTTATAAACTTTGTTAATTACTTTATGTTCGAAAACGTTATAAGGAGGAAGTAATCATATACCTATTTGTAATCACAATTTTCCTATCTCTCTGCTCTAGCTGCATGTATTGTATATTTAGAACTGTGTCATCCAGGAAACTTACTGATAATTCCTATAATACTTATGATCCTATTGGACAATATAGTAAATTAAAGTCATAAATTTTTAAAATAATTCTACCTAAAAAAAATTAGGACCGACCATCAGGAAACATATAGTTAAACCTACTTTGGGTACTTAAATATTTATTTTGGGTCTATGTGCGAATACAAAATTTATTGATACGCATGCATTGTAAATATATAGAAATCTAATATATATATTATATATATATATAGATATATATATATATATATATATGAATACATAATATATATATATATATTAATATATATATTATAATATTTATATATATATATATAATAATATATCTAATATAATATACATATGGTTCCTAACAAATGGACAGGATGAATGACACAAATATTTTTTTCAATACTTTCTATTGGAAAGTTAACTAGAGAGCTACTTTCTAAAATAAGTTAAATATAACTTTTTTCTAGGATAGGGGTTTGCCTCTGTCCTTTTGAGAATAAAAAAAAATTTACTAGAATTTGGTAATTTTTTGAAGAAATTTGTGAATTTTGGAGAATTTGATGAAGATTTGGGGAGAATTTTATAAACATTAAAGAATTTGGAGAATTTTAAAGAAATTATAGAATTTTACAGACCTTTAAAGTTTTAGGGATTTAACAGATTTTAACAGAATTTCAAGAATTTTGGAGTATTTTAGCAGAAACTTAAAAAAAATTTAGGAGAATTTTACGGGGAAGTTATCTCCGGTTGCCGAAATTCTTCAGGAAATTCAAAAACTTTGGAGAATTTACAGTAAATTAAGAATTTAAGAGAGTTTTTTACAG
>JABUQX010113028.1:7500-17500 GCA_015478945.1 Trachelipus rathkii | reverse complement strand
TTATATAGTTTGGAGGCTCAACTCGCAAGAGAACCCAGCTCTATCGGATTCACTCAAAAACTGTTCTGTTACCGGACCCATCTGCATCGCGACATACCCGCACCCTCTCTAATTTCCGAGAGAGGGAAAAGAGCCCCACCAGCTAAAAGTTATGTAATAAGCCCACCCAACCCAAAGAATTCTTATGCGAAATAACTCGCTCCCCAACCCGAATCACAATAGCCCCAAAAACCCCGATCCAGGAGGCCCACCCACAGCGCGAGAGAGATTAAGAAACATTCCCCATCTCTCATCTTTTTTCGTTCCGCCTATAGTTTTTCTCGTATCAGCATAAACTCTAAAATATCAATTTTTGTTTTATATATTCGCAACCCTTCAAATATTGAATGTGGAGATCAGTTGAGACGCATTTTCTCGATGTGTAGCGACAGTGGTCTATGGAGAAAGCCACCTCCATGTGCGTACTGCTCTAAGACAATGACGCCTCTCCCACACCCTTCTTTATGTTCTATGACCATATCTCCCTACATTTCTTTTTATTGCCGACTCTACGATGTGATGTCATTTTTTGACCCACTCTCGAGGAATTTTGGTAAGTTTTTGATGTGTTCTTTAGTGTTGCAGTGAAGCACAACTTTATAGATTTGGATGATCTGCTCAACCGTGTGTGTGTCTCCTCTCAACGTCGCTTTCCGCCCGTCGGGGAACCTTTTATAGTTCATATGAACTATCACTCTACATAGGAGAGCCGATCACCGAACCTACTGAGATCACAAATGTGTAACCATCACTCACCAACTCTCACGCTTTTATATTATGGACAAAAGAAAAACAAAGACTACCACGCGACGTGTGTAGCTCACTCCATATTTTTAATGGGGGGGGATCGAATCAATACTCTCTCTCCTCTAATCACCCTCATACCTATATAAAAACCTGTAAAATAGTAATAAAATATATGGTGAGTATGAGGGTGAGGGTAGTGACCTATATTATATATATATATTACCGCAATACTCCTTGATACCTTTGGCCCTTACCTAGCACGCTCTTTTATCACTTGACCTTGACTGAACCTTGCACCTTTTATGAGTGACCTATGACTTTATTTATGAACTCTCCATTGACCTTTTTTGACCTTGACTCATTTTTTGGCAGCCCTATAATTTATTTTTTGATATAGTCAGCCTCTATATTTTTGTGAGCTAACTCTCCTAATATTCATATTTTTTGTGAAAGAAAACTACCTCCTAATTGTCTTTCGCAACCTCTACCCTATTGCTTCAGCGGACCATACTCCCTATTTTCTCTCTCTCTATTGAGACAGAGCACATATAACTGTTGTGTGTAAGCAACCGTATTTTTGTACGAGGTGGTTAATATAAACTTATAATTAAATTAAAGTACACCCCATTTTATTAGCCCTCACATTAAAAACTCATATGTATCAGAATCGAAATAGAGTGTAAAGATATGCGTCATTATAGTATTAAAAGACTCTATTCAGATTACACGGGTTAGAGGTTTTGAGTGCGTTCATTGGCCTCCCGTAGAAAACATATTTATTGTGTTGTCTTAACCTTTTTGTTCCTTATTGCGCCCCTCCGCTTTGTTCGTTTCAACTCGATATTATGTGCTTTGTGTGCACCAGTTACGGGGTGCAACTTAAGGCTCGCCTCTGTTAGCCCAAACATCCCCAATTTCTCTCTTATACATTTGTAGCAAGAACCTACACCACACTCGTGGGCCCACCGGTGAGCGATATTTCGCTTCCCTACTTGACACGCATGTATGGATTATAAGATCACTTTATACGAGCGCTCAATATTTGAGTAACCCACCACCTCTTAAATAGCAAGAGCGACCAAAAAAATGAAAGCCACGATCATGACAATACACCGTTGAGCACTTGAGCGAGCGAGCACAGCACACACACACCCTGAAATTTACTTTACAATCAAACATAGAGTGTTTGTTAACAATATAGCGAAACATGCACATACTATATCTCCTATACCCACACATTGTATTCATGATAGTCTGAGAGTCATATTATATCTTACACTCTCCATTAAAGTGTGTGAATAAATCATTATAAACAAAGGACTTACACTGTTAAAGGATATATCGATAACATACTAAAATAATGACAATTAAATTTTAATGATTTTGATAACATTGATCACTTGATGTCGACTTGTAGAAAAAAATTAAAGAATAATCACCAACCCAAAAGTTCCCTCAATAATAGGTAAAAAGACAAAAGTCGATAATACGTTATAGCGAGACCGTAACAAGAAGAAACGAATAGATTTGACTCTATGAAGATGATGATCACCAAAACAGGTCTCGTGATACCTAAGGAAAAAATGAATTAATTTTAACATATCGAATTCGAAGTATCATGATATATCCATGATTACACTCACACCCACTACACATGAATTAATAACTAGGCGTATATTTCTATATTATTATTTTTTTCGCTACTTACACTCACACTGATACTCTCTCTCTCTGTATATCAGTAGATTATGTTTATGCTACTATACTTAACTAAGATTTTTTGATAAATTCAAGTTTCGATACTTTAGAGCTCTTTATCCTGTTTATATCGTGAGCTTAGTGAGTTGCCCCGCTCTCAGGCGTATTTTTTATTTTTTAAAATCGCACTTTCTTTTTCACGAAGACGAAAAATAAAAATCTTTAGGATATTTTATGCTGGACCTACAAAACGCTCTCTCAGAAAACGGATCTATTTCGTGTTTTGAACTATATACAAAAAAAATATCTATGTAGGAACGCCTGACGATCGATGTTTTTTTAAAAATTAAGTCTGATACCGTCTGATGAGATATAGATTTTATAGAGAAAATACTTAGTGGAACGTGTGTTATCAGTTATTGTCATTTTGTATTAACCGAGCTCACAATTTATTTATGTCTTCTTATCGACTGTTCTTCCTATTCTTTCTAGCACGCATGACAACAAAATGCTGAATCATATTTCCTCCAACCGAATGTTTTCCACAGCTAATACTCCTATTAGACATCGTGCGTCTTTATTCCCCTTCCCACACACTCCGAGAAAATTCCATACTGAGAGTACATATTTCTTCGAGCCAGACGAGGTGCGCCGCATGCGCCCTCCGCTGGCGGGAAGGCCTTCCGGTAGTTATTAAATCTCACCACTCCGTTCCGTTGTCGTTCAGCCAAGGAAGAAATAAAACGATCGAAAAACAGCGTCCGCGCGCGTCCCCTCCTCCCGCGTTATGCGCCCATCCGTAATTGCCACGCCAAATTTCCCGGCGTTATACCCAGAGACTCCGCGCACGCTTCCGCACCACTCTGGAAAAAATGGTTTCTATATCTCGTTTCCTTTCTAAGAGGAAAGACAAGGATCCGCTCGTACTCTTATAAAATCGTGAGCTATTGTGTGTTTCTTCCTGCGGAAATGTGACCGATACGCAAATATTTCCCCGCGGTACCCGCCGCCGCGTGCGCCCGAAGGCCGCCAACGGTATCACATATTCTAGTCTCTTGCGTATCACCCCGCTCTTCTTCAGTCCCGCGTGTAGCTCCGGTCGGCTCCTTCTGTGACGAGGTAATGAAGAGAGCACGCTACCCTTCCAGAAATTTGGATATTCTCGAGCATTTGTCCAACACGTTCTCCTCTCTGTCCACGAGCTCGGAGCGAGTGTCGGTGCAGTCAGTATTCGCCGGCTCTAAATTTCCGAAGGAGTATTGAGGACAGTTTTCAGCTACTCCTGCCTCGGCGCGGAGACTTGGCTCTCATCGATTCTCTCGGCCCCTCTGCAGAGGGACCGAGAAGGTACTATGATATCAATGTAAAACTATTCAAAGAATTTCTTTTCAAATATTCTATGAGTCATCATTTTTATTTCATACTTAAAACATTTTTATTAAAAACATTTTTCGCGAACCTAAAACTGTAAACTCATTACAGACCATTATTTAACACATATTTTTATTAACATTATTTTACTTAATACTTTTACTTAATACTTTTTTATTTTATAAATTTTTAAAAATTGTATTGTAAGAAAGAAAAAAATTCAGAGTGTCTGATATAAATCATTTATTTTACTACAATTGTACAAAATTTTACTAAAAACATTAACATTTACATACCTTAAAGCAGTAAATCACTAAATCAATAGAGGTGTCACCTAAGGGATTAGTATGCTTTTGTTTTTACTGTTTACTGCTTTAACTCTCTGCTTTTACTGCTTTAACTCCCTGCTTTTAGTGCTTTAACTCATGTTTTACTTGCTTTAACTCCCTGCTTTACTTCGCTTTACACTCATATATTTATTAAACTTACATACCTTAAGCCAGTTAAATCAGTAAAATCAATAGCAGGTGTGACCTAAACACAGAGGGGGATTAGTATGCTTTTTTGTTTTTACTGTTTTTTACTGCTTTAACTATCTGCTTTACATACCTTAAATCATGTTTAACTGCTTTAACTCATGTTTTACTGCTTTAACTAATATGTTTTTACTGCTTTAACTCATATATTTATTAACGTTACATACCTTAAAGCAGTAAATCTGTAAATCAATAGAGGTGTGACCAACACCAAGGGGGATTAGTATGCTTTTGTTTTTACTGCTTGTACTGCTTTAAACTTCATGTTTTACTGACTTTAACTTTTCTTGCTTTACTGTTTTTAAACTTTCTGCTTTACTGCCTTTTAACTTTCTGCTTTACTTCGCTTTAACTTTCTGCTTACTGTTTAAACTTTCTGCTTTACTGCTTTAACTTTCTGCTTTACTTGCTTTAACTTTCTGCTTTACTGTTTTAACTCATACAATTATTAAGACTTGTTTTAGTTCGTCTATTTTATTTATTGGCGAGTTTTCTCTTGCACGTACAATTGCTGAAGCAGCGGTTCATTTTATTTTTATTATTACTTTTATTTATTATTTATTTTGTTTAAACTTTTTATTTTTATTCTTTTATTTTATTTTATTATTTTACTTTTATTATTATTTTATTTTGTTTAATACTTTTTATTTTTATTCTTGTTTATTCTTTTTATTTTATTTTTTATTATTTTACCTCCGTTATAATTTTTAGTATTATCTTTTTTATTCTTTTATTATTTTATTATTTTACTTTATTATTATTTTATTTTTATTATTATTTTATTTTTATTATTTTTATTATTTATACTTTTTATTTTATTTCATGCCTATTGTTATTATTATTAGAACCACACATCACTATGACACTTACATTACCCATAGACACTTACATTTACACTTACACAGACACACACACACACACAACACAACAACCACACACACACACACACACACACACACACACAGCACACAGATTACTTACACTCACACACAAGATTTTACTTACACCACGCAGATTTACTTACCTCACACAGATTTACTTTACACACAGATTTACTTTTACACTCCACACAGATTTACCATACACCTCCACACAGATTTACAGTCCCACACAAGATTTACTTACACACACACACACACCCACTCACACTCACTTCACACACACGCACACCACGCACACTCACTTACACACCCACACACACGCACACCCACTTACACATAATAACATATAATTTATTAAAACCATTTTATCGTTTTAATTTAAACACGTACATTTTATATTACTTCATTCAAAATATAACTAAAATATTTTCAAAGTTTCTTTAAACTTCTATAATAAATCAATCATTATCTTTGAAACAAAAGAATTTATTATTAACTGTTAATACTTTTTGTTTTTATAAATTTTATAACTATCAAGTTTTAAATAACTTACTAATGGAAAGTTGAAATTTTATTTAAAAACATATATTTTTACGTACCTTTAAAGCAATAAATCAGAAATTTCAGTAAGGCAGCCCCCTAGGCACCCCCTCTACACCACGCTAGCCACGGTTTTGTCTCTATTGACTTACTGCTTTACATCATGTTTTAATATATAATGAATAGTATAAAAAGAACAAAAATAAGTTCTTCTCTGCTACATAACATGTATTTTATTAAAATCTTCTAAGTTTTTATTAAAAATAACAATTATTCACTTTACATTTATATTATTCGCCGATGTTAACTAAAAAATATTTCAAAGTTTTTTAAATGATTTTTGGGATTTTCTTTATTATTATTTATTATTATTATTTATTATTATCTATGTACATTGAAAATCCAACACGAGAAAACACACAACAACGCGCACTCCTTAAAGATACGAAACTGACCTCTCTCGGTTAAAATGGAATGAAATAACTACTTAGCCATAAATTTGGGATAAACCTTTTTTGTATCCGGGGCGATTTAGCCCTAATTCCAGGTCAAAATATATATATTTAAAACTGACCTTTTTCTGTAAAATGTGGTGGAATAACTACGTTAGGCTAAATTTAGGCCTAATTTTAGGATAAGCCTTTTTGTTTTCACAGGCGGATTTAAGCTAATACCAGGTCTCAAAATGGTATTCCATATAGACAAGAAATCCGAGAATGTTTTAATGTTAAATTATACGTTATAGTGTAAGTGAGTGTGCGTGTTGATGTGGGTGTGTAATTGAGTTGTGCGTGTGCTGCCGTGGGGTGTAAAGTGAGTTGTGCGTGTGTGTGTGTACTGAGTGTGTGTAAGTAAATCTGTGTGTGGACTGTAAATCCTGTGTGTGGAGAAGTGCTATAAGGAAAGTAAATCTGTGATGTAGTTTGTAAGTTAAATCTGTGTGTAAGTAGTTAAATCTGTGTGAGTGTAAAGTAATCATCGCGTGTGTAAGTAAATCTGTGTGTGAGTGTAAGGTAAATCTGTGTGTGTGTGTGTGGTGTGTGTTGTGTGTGTGTCTGTGTTTAAGTGTAATATGTAAGTGTCTATGGGTTAATGTAGTGTTATAGTGAATGTGTGTTCTAAATAATAATAACAATAGGCCAGAAGTAAATAACACAAGGTATGTAATAATAAAAATAATAATAATAAAATAATAATAGAATAAATAATAGATATAAGTAAAACGAGATAAAAAATAAAATTTAAAAAGAATTAAAAAGAATAAAATAAAAATTAATAATAAAAAAGATAAAATAATTAAAAAATAAAGACAAAAAGTGATAAAAGGAAAAAAAGAGAAAAATCAGCAAACAGAGATAAACTGATAATAAAAGTAAAAATAATAAAAATTAAAATAAAAAGAATAAAAAAAAAAGTATTAAAAAAAAATAAAATAATATAAAAAAGAATGAAGGTATTAGAAAAAAAATAAAAAGCAAAAAAAAATAAAAAAGTATAAAAACAAAATAAAAATAGAAAATAATAAAATAAAAAATAATAAAAGAAAACATACATAGTTAATAAATATATGAGTTTAAACAGGCTTTAAAGCAGAAAGTTAAAGCCCAGTTAAAAGCCAGCAAAGTTCAGAAAGCTTTAGCAAGTAAAGAAAAGCAGAAAGTTAAAAACAGTTAAAGCAGAAAGTTAAAGCCAGTAAAGCAGAAGTTTTTTGAAAGCAGTTATTAAGCAGAAAGTGTAGTTTTAAAACCAGTAAAGCAGAAAGTTAAAGCAGTTAAACATGCACGGTTAAAGCAGTTTAAAGCAGTTTATTAAAACAAAAGCCAATACTAATCCCCCCTTTGGTGTTAGGTCACACCTCTCTATTGATTTACTGATTTACTGCTTAAGTAATTGTAGTTTAATTGTTAATAAATATAATTGGAGTTAAAGACAGTAAAACATATGATGTTAAAGCAGTAAAACTATGAGTTTAAAGCAGTTAAAACATGGAGTTTAAAAGCAGTTAAAGCAAGATAGTTTAAAGCACGTTTTTTTTAATAACAGTTTTAAAACAAAAGCATACTAATCCCCCCTTGGTGTTAGGTCACACCTTTATTGATTTACTGATTTACTGCTCTTTGTAAGGATGTAAATGTTAATAATATATGAGTTTTTTAAAGCAGTGTTAAAGCAGGAGAGTTAAAGTCCAGTATATTTAAAACATGGAGTTAAAGCAGTTAAAGCACGCGGAGTTAAAGCAGTTAAAGCAGAGAGTTAAAGCAGTAAAACAGTAAACCAAAAGCATACTAATCCCTTTAGGTGACACCTCTATTGATGTTTAATTGAATCTTACTTGCTTTAAGTTTATGTAATGCTTTAAATGTTGTTTTAGTAAAAATTCGTACAATATGTAGTAAAATAAAATGATTATATATAGACACTCTGAATTTTTTCTTCTTACATACCAATTTTTAAAAATTTATAAAAATTAAAAGTATTAAGTAAAAAAGTATTAAGTAAAATAATGTTATAATAAATATATGTGTTAAATAATAGGTCTGTAATGAGTTACAGTTTTATGTTCGTAAAAAATGTTTTTTTTAATAAAAAGGTTTAAGTATGAAATAAAAATGAATGACTCATTAGTTATATTTGAAAAGAAATTCTTTTGAATAAGTTTACATGATATCATATTTTCGTTTCGCGCGGGGAAGAATAATATTGCGCCTGCGTGGCGCACTGTGGCGGGGCTGGCCGTACGGCGGAAATATTGCGCCTGCGGCTGCGCACGCGGCGGGCGGGTACGCGGAAATATGGCGCCTGCGGGCGCACGCGGCTGGCGGGTACGCGGGAAATATTGCGCCTTCGGGCGCACGCGGCGGGCAGCGCGGACGGCGGGCGGGGACGCACCTGCGGGTGCGGGGTTGTCAGCCTTCGCGCGGAGGGGGGCGCATGCGGCGCCCTGGGGGGAGCTTATGATCTAGGGGAAGACATTAATATTAGCTATGTTCTTTGATGTAGGGTAGAGAGGTGAGCAATCAAAGGTGATTTCACCAAAGATGAATCATCAATATAAGTGGCGGTATCAAAGATGACGTCATCAAAGAAGAGTCATCAAAGATTGAAACCTTCAGCTGAGGCATCAATGCTTAGGCATTTTATGCTGGGGCGGCATTCAAATTTGACGGCATCAAAGTTGAGGCATCAAAAGTTGAGCATCAAAAATCGAGTGTAGTGAGTGTAAGTGTTAAGTGTATCTGTGTGTGGGTGTGGTTATCTGAAGTGTATATTGGTTTAATTGTAAGTTGTCATAGTGTGTATTAAGTGTCATTAAGTGAATGTGTGTATAAAGTGACATTAGTGAATGTAATGGTATAAGTGTAAGTGTAAGTTAAAATCTGGGTGTAAGTTAATCCTATGTGCTGTAAGTAAATCTGTGATGTGTAAAGTAAATCTGTGTGATATGTAAGTAAATACTTGTGTGTAAGTAAAATTGGTGTGTGTGTTGTGTCGTGTGATGTGTGTACTCAGCTGTGTTATGGTGTTCAAGTTAGGATAGATCCAACATGCGTTCAAGTTAGGAACGAAATATGTGACGGACGGGTGGGCCATGAGTGGGCAAAAAATTGGGTGGGCCAAAAAATGACCCATGGTATCTGACAAGGTGGTCAAAGGGGGAAAGACAAAAAAGGTTAAGACATCAAAAAATACGGCTAAAAAGCCCCTAAATGAAGATCAAAAATTACCGTGGGCAAAAAAATTGACCCAATGGTCGCAAAAAAAATTAGGCGGGCGTAAAATAGGGGCACGGCAATACGATACAACGGGTTGCTTACGCAACCGTTTGGCGCAACCCTTCTTCGAAAGGGTTCGCAAAAAATTAGGGTTGCCGAAAAAATTAGGGTGACCAAAAAATTAGTGTGGCCAAAAAATTAGCCGTTGCCAAAAATTGGGCTGCAAAAAATTAGGGCTGCCAAAAAGGTCAGGTAAAAAAGGTCAAGGTAAAAAAGGTCAAGGTCAAAAAATGTGTCAAGGTCAAAAAGGTCAAGGTTCAAAAAAGGTCAAGGTCAGTCAAGTCAGTCAAGGTCAAGACCAAAGAGCGTCTAGGAGGGTCAACTCGGTATAGCTCAGGTAGTGGTCAAGGCGGTATTAAGCTCACGTAGGTGGTTCAAGGTTCAAGTCGGTTATTAGCTCAGGTAGGTGTGTCAA
>JABUQX010113028.1:0-2500 GCA_015478945.1 Trachelipus rathkii | reverse complement strand
GAAAATTATACATTTATTTATATATGATAACTATTATAGGATATTCATGAAAAGATTTTCTTATAGCTAAAAATTTCAAACAGCCAATGACTCCAACCGTTGAGTTGCCATCGATCGCTAGATAAATAAATATGGAAACTACAACATATCCGTAGTTTCTTACAAGTCAAAATTTAAATGCTTAAAAATTTGAATAAAAAGGTTCTTCATAGTGTAGTTAATAAATTCAATTAATGATTCTTAAAGTTGTTGATAAAATATATAATAACAAGAATATCAAAATAATGTCTTTAAAAGTTGGCTTTTTATATTATGGCGAGATGTCGCGGCAACTTTCGAATAGGCTGCCTGCTAGCCTCAGCTGACGAGTTGAAGCTGGCGGGATTAGCTGGTGAGAAGGTAAGCCAGAGATATATACGCTAATGATGTGTAAAGCCAACAGAATATTTTCAAAAAAAAAAAAAAAAAAAAAAAAAAAAAAAAAAAAAAAAATTTATGGAAGCAAAGGTATGAGGACTCTAACTTATGAGAAGAGAAACCGAATTACCACGTTTCCAAGAATTTCAAAATCTTTTTTTTTCTTACAACAACATAGAAAAAAATTAAATATTATTTTTCCATCAATGTTTAGTCATCCAAAAATAACTATTATCCTATTGAATGATTACAATCTTATTAAAAATTAAAAATTTTCTTCGGTGATCAGTATGTTTCAATGAAAAGATGTATTCTATTTTAATGACTTTTCAAAATTTAAGAGTTCGGGAAAGAGACCTTTTGGTACAATCCCACGAACGAATAGAAAACGGAATTAGAATGGCTTACTAATGTTTCTAAAAATATATTGACTTTATATAGAGGAAAACAAACAATTTTAATATCATTTCATAAATCAATTACATATAAAAAGATATTCTATATTTTAGAGAAAATTATATATTTCTTTTATATATCAAAGATGATAAAATTTATTTGAACAAAGCGACCGTAGCCCTGTTGGGACAACGCTATAAATCTTATCCAAATGCACTTGATGTACAATTTATGGCACGAAAATCATTTATAAATTTATAATATCTAAACGAGTTGATTTCGCATGCTAGCTTAAGATTACTTTCTTTCTTTTTTCAAACATCTTACTCTTGTAGACAAAATCTTTCTTTTAATATTAAAATGAACAATGAAAAGATTAAGAGTATAAGCATCTACAGAAAAAAAAGAGATGCCCACAAGAAGGCAACACTCTCTCTATTTAAAAGGACAAACGTTCCTTCAAAACCCAACCAAAATCTCCTCGGCTATCGCCATAGAACCCAGCGCCATCTATCGGCCAACAACAACAACAACTCTGTACCCTAAACATACAACTTGGTTACCATGACAACGATCTCCGAATGGAGTAACCAAAATAGAATTGATGATAATACATAGGAGAAAGCAGAAATGGAATATCATTTTGAACTCTACCATTCAAGGGAAGATTCGCAGGTGTGAAATGAGTGGATCTTAACTGCATTTGAAAACGCAAGGTTAATAAGAAACCCTCTTACCGGATAGGTTCCATTGCAAGCAATCAAACGGTGGAGACATTAGTTTCACCTCTGAGAGTGTGACATTGAAAGTAAGTTCAAGACGAGAACCGAACGGAACGATAAGAAAAGGGAGAAGATTGAAAAAAAATACAGAGAAACCCAGTATCTCAGACGAAGGTTACCTGTGTAATTAAAAATGTCGCTATACGAACTCTTATTTTTTATGAGGTTTTCTTTCTCTTTCTAAATTAGTGTTTCAACTCCTTTCCTTCCTCTTTCCTCCCGTATGTTAATTATTCATCAGAAGGGGGTGTGAGAAAGGATGTCGGGGGATACAGAAATCAAGGCGTCACCTTGATTTACTGAGTCCGACAATCCTTTTTCCAAGCCGGGATCTACCAGTTCTAAGGTGAAAATTGATAGGGAATCTTTGTAAGACAAAGCATGCATTGTCATTAGAGGGTATGCAAGCTGTAAGAGGCTAATTTGCCGGTCTCATGCATACACCATCAAATCTCTGGTGAAGCCTCCATACTTGTATACCGTATCTATTATTTAAAACTAAAGTCTTTTCGCGCCTCTTTTCTTCTCCAAGAAAGAGACGCCAAACAAAGAGCGAAGCTTGGCGGCAAGTGCCCAGAAGGGACAATGCCAAGCTAACTCAAGATCAGTCTTTGGACACCCCTCCCACGATGAGGCGGTATCAATCTCGACCTCATACTCACAGGTCATTTAGATTAGGAATTCGTGCCATTTCTATTTGTTAGTTTTATATGTGTGTTATCATTATTGCTAACGTTGTCTTGTGCATTAGAATTACCTCATTTACTTAATTGATCACATCCATATTTGTCCTTGTCATATCACTATCATAATAAAGCACTACGTTGAAAGTACCTATTAATTAAACCCCCCCTCATTGGATAGCCGAAGTGATTTCGGCCTAGACATCTGTGGTGAACCCAGTA
>JABUQX010113027.1:77500-83373 GCA_015478945.1 Trachelipus rathkii | reverse complement strand
TACTCCTTATCGTCTTGTGAATCAACCGAACATTCTGGGCTTTTTCTTATCTTATTTTCCTTATTCTGTCAAATTTTTCCCTATTCTGGGTTCTTGTTAATGTCCTTTAGCTAATCTTCTTCTATTTCTTCAAGTCTTTCGAAGGAAAGACTCTCATCTACGGCGAGGAAACAGCATTTGCTCGTTAGTGTTGTTAACGGTCGGACTTGCAGTCGAACTTCTTTGATTTTCAGAGGAATAACTTTTGCTTCGTGAGAGGGGTCCCTCGATGTGTGCTGAACTCGTTACCAAGTTGATTCTCTTTATCATGGAGCCGTATATTCCATATTCTTTCCTTTCAACCAAATCTAACAAACTTTGGTATAACTTTGCTTCTTCTCGTGCCATTCGTCACAACAATTACCGTCGTCCTTAAACTCTCCAGAAACTTACGTAACTTATATTTCATCCCGGAATCGGACATAATTTATTTTCCGTAACACTAAAAACTCTTTTTTTACCGTAGAAAATGCAATAATTTTTTTTGGGTTCTCTTCCTCTCTTCCTTTCTGGCATTTTGCCAAAAAAAAATTAATTCAAACTTTGCTTCTTGCTTTTTCCCTCCTCTCAGTAAATTCCGAGGGCCACAACTACCGTTTTACCTTCTACTAAAATGCTGAGTTCTTTGCTCAAACCGTTGCCTATAATTTCACTTTTGAAGGAATCCGGTGCTATTCCTCTTTCTCCACCTCCCTCCAGCTCATTTATGCCTAATATTATTATTTCTTCTGAAGACGTTATTTCCGCTCTCTCTAAACTTAACACTAGTGGTGTTTCTCAGGGTTCTATCATGACTCCAACTCTTTTTCTGCTGTTCATTAATGAGCTTCTCTTTATTACTTCTTCACCTTTCAACTCCTATTCCATTGACTCCTCTCTTCATTGCTCATTTCATTTTGAAAGATGTCCCACTTAACCGAAAGTGGCTCACGCTATGGAGGGGCGACCTTGGAGTATCTAACCCCTGACCTTTTTCGAATTTCTTTTTAGGGCATTGAGAACATGTTTGTTTTCAGTTCATTCATCTTGCTATTCAACAAAATCTTCCACACAACTACAACATGTGCTTCAGAAACACACAACTCAAACCATCGTCTGTCCTTAATATTTATGGTGCTTCTTTTTCTCATGATCTTAATTTGAAGGATAATATTATTTCTCTTTCTGTACAAGCTTCTAAGAGATTGGGTTTTCTGAGGTACCTTCGGAATTTTTCCAAACCACCCCAGTTGCTTTCTCCTTATAGGGGTGTCGTTCCCCCTGTATAGGAGTATGCCTCACACATCTGGAGGGGTTTCACTTACAAAGCTCCTTATAAAAGTGGAGTCTAGGGCTTTTCATCTCATCAATTATCCTGCTCTCACTACCCCTATCCAATCTCTTTCAACGAGTTGAATTGTTGTCACTCTCTTTATTGAATCGCTATTAGAACGGACATTACGCTTCTCAACTCTCCAGTCGAATATCTCCTCCACTGAAAAGGGTCCGTACTATACAGTCTTTTCCTTTCACTATTCAACTCTTTTAACCCAGACTTAACCTCTATGCTCATTCTAGCATGTACTAGTCCTTTGATCTGAACACTTTCAAACTCCGTGTATCAGGGCATGTCGACCTTTGAATTGGATCTTGCTTGGGAATTTCCTCTAACTCTGGTGGAATTTTGTTTGCCTCTGCCTTTGCCCACCAGAGGAGACTGTATATATATATATAATATATATATATATATATATTATATATATTATATATATATATATATATATATATATATATATATATATATATATATATTTATATATATATATATATATATATGGTTATGATGTGTGTGTGTGTCATGTGTGTGCGCGAGCAATCTGTTGAAGAATACATTTTTAGCTAATAATGTCTAATTAATTTCACATTATCTTAAAAATAAATAAACACATTAATTTGAATACCCTAAATCACCTGTCTACTTTTCTTCATGTTAATTCACCCTTCATCAAAATAAAATTAAAGCATGCTGAATAGAACACGTCCTTTTCGTTCTGATTATGATGAGTACGCCAGAAGTGATGACGTCACAAGGAGCGCTTAGAGAGGATACAAAAGCCCGACGCGATTCGGATCTTTTTTGCCGCCGTTGCTATCAACGGTATTTAACGATTTCGTATTTCTTATTAAAATGCGACATTTGAATTGTATCTGATAGCTTGGTATTTTAAATATTTGCGTGTATATATATATATATATATATCATATATATATATATATATAATATACATATTATATTTTAATATTATATATATATTATATATATATATATATATATATATATATATATATATATATAATATATATATATATATATATATATATATATATATATATATATATATATACAGTGGCGTATCCAGAATTTTTTTCGGGGCGGGGCCAAACAAAATCGTTCTTATATATATATATATAATTATATATAATATATAATTAATATAATATATAATTGATATATAAATTATATATATATATATATTATATATATATATATCATTATATATAATATATATTATATATATGTGTGTCTGTGTGCGTGGTGTGTGTGTGTGTGTGTAAAGGGGAAGACAAAATATTTAAAGTCCTAGAAAAAATGGCGCAAGAATTATATGAATTACTAAAAAATCATCTTACTAAAATGTTTAAATTTGAATCGCCTGACGATGAGAGTTGAGCGAGGTTCGAGATAACATCTCAATTTTATTCAATATTTCGATGTGATGTAGAGGCGAGGAAGTCCAAAAATGAAGTGCTTTCATCGTCAAAGAGTTATTTCTCGAGTAGGTTTCAGAATTCTTGAATGTGAAAGTTTCTTTCTACAGAAGCATTAAACACGGGTAAAGATTTGCCAGTAATTGTGCACCAAAGATGTAAATATTTGGGAAATTGTGGACTCCGGAACAAGGAAACTAGTCCAATCATATTGCGGTTTTGGGCGACCATGTGCTGGATAGCCATTTCATCTTCGCATAAATCCCATGCTGCTTTACTAAATCTTCATTTGGGCTTTCGAGATCTTCCTTGTAAAATATTACACAATCTTTTATTTTCTCATATGGCACATTACACCCGTTCGGTATGACAAATTGCAAGGAAAATTTAAAAACCTCTCTCCTAATGCTGATATTATCATCCAAAAATGGTATAAAAATGGATGTGCGATAATAAGTGTGTGGGTCGGAAGTTGGAATGTTGGGTCTGTATTTTTGGAATTTGTTAATTCTTGGTAAAGCAATTTCAATACTCAGTTTCAGATTGCAGATGCGATTACACATTCTTCAAAAATCTACTGAAATTCTAATGTTGCATTTTCTCTGATGGTTTCAAGTTTAGTTTTAACTAATGGACCTACGAGATTTGTTCCTGACAGCGACGAATTATATAAAATTAATTTAACTTCTGCACTTTATATATTAAACTGGATATGATGCTTAAAAAATTTTTAGTGTCATCTAAAATGGGCGGGGGGGGCCCCCCCCCCCGCCCCCCCCATAAAAACACCCACTTTATATATATATATATATATATATATATATATATATATATATATATAATATATATATATATATATATATATATAATATATATATATATATATATATATATAGATAATAGTATTTTATATATATATAATATAAATATATATATATATATATATATATATATATAAAAATTGTCTTTTAGATATATAACATTTATATAAAGGGAAATATATATTATAGGGATTGTGAGATGGAGAGAGAGAGAGAGAGAGAGAGAGAGAAGAGAGAGAGAGAGAGAGAGAGAGAGAGAGAGAGAGAGAGACTTGCTGAATGATCTCATTTGCTCAGAGGTTATTGGTGACATATTTATATGAAGTTTTTAAAAGGAGATCATGAAACCGGATAAGAACTTTATTTTAAACCTCTGTAGAACATAAATGTGTTTTCCGTCTTCATGTAGAGCCTAAAATTTGGGGAATTCGAAGTCAGATCCGGAGCAGTAATCGGAGTCGGAATATTCTTTGGGTTTCGCAATCCTTGTAACTCTCCTAATTCAAATGTTTTCTTTTAATTTCATTTCACAAAAAAAAAAAAAAAAAAAAAAAAAAAAAAAAAAAGTAAATTTATATGAATTTTTTCTTTATAATAAAATAATAATAATAAAAAAAAATTCTACATACTTTGTTTTTGCGGCATTTTAAAAACAGTTTTTTTAATACAATATTTAATTAAATAATTTTATTGTATTCAATAAAAAATTATAACTAATTATAAAAATTTATATAAAAACAAAATAATTAAAATTAAAAACATTAAAATAGTTAATTATGAAAAAAGCTATAATTTTTACTGCATTTAATAAAAAATTATACTTTAACAAAGAAAGTTCGGGAACTGTAAAGTCCATAGAGAGCGTTCTCTTATATTAAACATATACAATCACATATCATTCTTATCTATATAATTATGCCTCCAATTTATTATTATTAAGTAAATTATATAATAATCCTTACATTAATTATTAAATTAGTATTATTATATATTAGTAGATTATATTATTATTATATTATTATTATTATTATTGATTATTATTGATTATTATTATTATTATGATTAATTATATTATTTATATATATATATATATTTACTATATATATTATATATAGTTATATATATAATAATATATATACATATATATAATATGATGTATATAATATATATATAATATATATATATATAGTTATATATATATAAGTGATGTATATATATATATATATATACGTTGATAAGCCAAGTATTTGGGACGCCTGCTGCATCTCCCCCTACGTTATCACAGAAAACGAAAATTAATTTTATTTCTTACAATTGTGATTTCATTGATTTTCGTCTACATTTACTTTACTCCAATAATTATGATTAGAAAGTGACACAAAAATTTCAATTAAAAGAAATAATATTTTATCTTCAGCTTTGTATAACACTCCGCGAACAAATTATGTTGTCTATGATCCGATACTTATTTCTTATGGTATTTGTTGAGTTTTGATTGTTCTCTTGATTTTTGTACAAGGTCAAATTTTTGACACCATTCACATGTAAACATGTGCAAAAAAAAAAATAAAATAAATAAATAAATAAAAATATAAAAAAATGGATATTTCCCGGAAGTCTGAGCAAAAAGGTTGGTATACAAAGATATAAGTCCGAGAATAAAAGTGTATCTTACTCAAAAATAAATGTCGTGCTTTGAAAAAAATGGTTTATATGGTAAAAAGACAATAATAAAATAGATATAGCGATTTTTCATTTATGAAAGAGTTAAAAAAAAATTGTTTTTTTTAATGTTTTCATCAAGTGAATGGCTGCAAAACTGGACCTTATAGACAAACAACAATATAATTTTTGAATTTTTGGATTAAAAAAAATACATAAGGAACAAGTTTTATTACAAGGCAAAAAAAATTCCCCACTATTATATTATAGTTATATTGATTATATTATTATTTATTATATTATTATAATTAATTATGTATTATTATTATTATTGCATTTATATATTTATTATTATTATTATTATATATTATTATTATTATTATTATTATTATAATTATTATTATTAATTATTATTATTATTTTTATATTATATTATTATTATTATTATTTATATATTATTATTTTTCTTTATTATTATTACATTGGATACAAAATTATAGAATTATATAAGACTTTTTTCTTTTTAATTTTCGGCACTGAATCGAAAAGTTATATTTTTAGATTGTCTATAAAAAATACAAAAAAAAAAAAAAAAAATTTTTT
>JABUQX010113027.1:62500-67500 GCA_015478945.1 Trachelipus rathkii | reverse complement strand
TATCTGACAGATATGACAGCTGTAAACACCAATCATCATTTTGCAGCAACCTAGGAAAATGCATCATGTTTCTCTTTCTCAAAAAAGACTTTTAGTTCTTCTTTGAGTGTAAGAACGCGGTTCAGTACTCTACCACGAGATAATAATGAGATATATGGTGCATCCATTCTCTACAACATTAATTTTCAAAGAGTCTTCACTTCAAAGGTCGCGATTTAATGTAATTTATCATCTTCACAACCTGATTTATAACTTCAGCGAACTGCTCACCACAATTTTTCCCTACTAGTGCTTCTCTGTGCAGAAAGCAGTGAGTTATTTTCAATGATACATTTTCCTGTAAAGCTGGTGCAATAAATCCTTTATGCTTTCCTGTCATTGATGGTGCACCATCAGTACATATTTCACAACAGTCGTTCCATAGGAAGAGACGGAAGCGAAAATATCGGCGCCGGTACTAGTTGTTTCCAACTCTTTGCAAAACAAAAGCTGCTCCACAATATATTTACCGTCAATAAATCTACAGAATCCAAGAAGCTGATTTTTGGCAGTAATATCAGTACTTTCATCTATTTGTAAAGCAAATTTATGGTGAGTTTTTATTTTATCTGTGACTTGTTCATTTATATTTAATGACATTTCAGATATTCTACGGCTAATAGTATTGTTTGAGAGAGGAACCTTTGAAATTTTGGTATGGTTTCAACGATAATTTTGCACGCCGGGATAATGATATCCTCTATGAGGTTTTATTTTCTTGGCGAGCAGTTCGGCAACTTTAAATGAAGCTGCGAGAGAAGCGTCACTTGTGGTAAATCTCTTCAACATTCTATTACCAACTTTTTCTTGATTTTCTAATAGCCTTGAAAAATATGAGCCAGGTTTCTGGGATACACCTGGGTGCTTCGTAGCAAGATGTCTCTTAAGTTTGCTGGGTACCATGGCTTAGCGTTTCACCACACACTAAGCACAGGGGACATGGATTATCTGCATCGTTGTTCCATGAAAATCCGTAAGACAAATAACTCTCTAAATACGTTCTTTACTTTAAAAGAAATTCTTTTGATGTTGAAGATCCAGGAATGATAATGTTCAAATTACTCTCACTTAAAGTAGGTGGTATAAGTTCGCTCTCCTATTTCTTGAAAATTTTAGAACATTTCTAGCACAAATTTTGTCCTGCAACTTACGTAATATATATATATATATATATATATATATAATATATATATATATATATATTATATATATATATATATATATATATATATATATATATATATATATATATATTATATGTGTCTGTGATTGAGGTTGCGTGAAAATAAAATATAATTTTTTATAATATATATATATATACTATATATCATCATATATATATATATATATTAAGATATATATATACTATTAATATATATATATATATATATATATATTTTATATATATATATATATAATAACTTACAGGAGAGAGGGAAGTTAAAGCCTTTCTTAAAGGAATTTTGCCTAATATGGAAAACGTAATTCATTAAAAGATGGTTTAAGATGTTTAAAACAATTAGATTAAAAATCACGCGGCACCCCTGACGGATTTGCGCGACTGCACTAACTGGTTGGGAATCTCTGCATCTACAGTAACACCCTCCTTGCAACATTGTTGAATAGTAACAGAGAAAGAACATCATTTTAGAAACTATTTTTTAATTTGACGACTTCATAGTTTATTGGAATGTTTTTCTGTTCAGCTTGAGAAAAAAAAAATTTCCTTTTTTTTTTTTTTTTTTAATTACGGTTTGATATGCTAATAGATAGAGATTATTTGGATTAAATTAATTTTTTGGAATTTTGTTGAATGGTTTTAAATGTCTTTTCTAGGAAGTGATTTTCTTAGTCCGTTTACTACGCATAGAATAAGAATTTTAGCACTGTGATTGGAATGTTCTTTTTAAAAGCTTATTTGAAACTTGAGGTGTTGACTTTTTCTGATGTAACTTTTTGTTTGTGTTTGCCGTTACAAAAGGGCAATAGAAAAGTGAGAAAATGGATGGTAAAATTCTTTAGGTTTTATTTGTGTAATAAAATAGTTTATTTCATTGAATAAATAGGAGAATGAAGTTATATTATAGAAACTGCTCATTGTCTTCGTGGATACGGCCATATCGACATACCTTAGATTCGCCACTGGTGGCACAGAAACTTTGTGTTAAAGAATACTGATTTTTGCAGAGTCTACATCAGTGTTTCTCTAAGTGAGCGATAACGCCCCTCGTTTGTGGGCGCTGGAGGCCTATTGGGGGGGCGGTAAGGGGCCTAGAAAAAACTGGGGGATGTTGAAGTTATTTAGTAATTTAATTTAGTTCATATTTCTGCCCTGTTTGATTGTATAAATTTTAGTTTTTATTACTATATTTATATATATATACATATATATATATATATATATATATATATATATATATATATATATTATATATATATATATATATATATATATATATATATACATTTGGACCGTTACGTTTTGTATATTGTGGAATTAAATCAGGTACATAATACCTAAAAATTCATTTGATTATTTTATTTATTTATTTTACACGGACAATCGGGGAAATGTTACTATTTTATGTTTTTCCCGACCAGTGGGCCCATACAAAGTGGAAAGGTGCACAGTTATCAGGGTGATAGTAACCCCAGCCTCAGTCTGAACCAAGTCAAGATATTCCAGCCATCAGTGGGCATGGCTAGGCTCTGGACTCACAGACCTACTGTGCGTGAGGCGAAGAGGAATGTAGGTGTCTGTATGTGTATTAAAGGTTGTACCGTTGTATGTGTTGGCTATGGATGAGTGAGGTGAGGGTATTGAGATTAGTGTATTAATACACTATGCCGTAAACTGTAATGAATTACAGAAAATCTCCTACAAACAGCAATTTTTCGTGTCCGTCCTGGTGACTAGTCGAAAGTACAAATCCCGTTTGACGAGGACTCGAACTCACCGACCCTAAGCGGTGCAAAAACGCACCACTCAGCCACTTTGCGCCACCGAAACTCTTATAATTAATATCTATATATATATTGAATAAATATGAGAATGAAGAGATATATATATTTATATTATATTACATTTTATATATATACATTTTGTATATAGAAATATATGTATATTTTAGAATATAAATATATACTATAAATATATTTATATATATTTAATCTTACTATATTTATATTATATATAGACCCAAACACTATATATATATATATATAATATATATATTATATATATATATATATATATATATATATATATTCTATATGTCATTGTGGTTTTTAAGTTTTGGTAAAGTAACAAAAAATTGGGGGGCGCTAAAAAATAATTGATTTTCAAAATGGGCGGTAGACGAAATAGGTTTGAGAGTCTATGGTCTACATGTTTGACTCTTCTTTTTTCTCCATTTTCTCTTCTTGTATTTCGCGAATTTATTTTGTTTTCTTTCGTATATGTGGAACGTGTTGCGGATTTTTGACGGCTGAGCATGAGTGATTGTTTATAAGAGATGATTTTCTGTAATTGTGTAAGGGTTATCCTTTATTTTATTAAATAAAAATTTTAAATGTGTATTTTAGGCTGTAAAGTGATTTGTGAGGTTAAGAGTTCTAGTATCTGTGTTATCAATGGGCAGTACCGTAGGTAAAGTAATAAGAGAAAAAGAGATGATAATGAGATATTGGAGATGTAAAGATTAGTTTATTCGATAGTTTTCTTTAAATTACATTTTATGTCTTTGTCAATATACATTCTGAAGAAAGCCTTCCTCTTCCCTTGTTTCAAAGGATGAAGTCAAAGTTATAGAATAAGGATAAGGGCACACAAGCGTCATCTTTTTTTGTAACCAAAATAGTCTAATGAGAGCTGGGAGGAAAATTTGCTAAAATATTATTAAAAAAACTTGTGAAACATTTGTTATTAGAGATTTCATTGGTTCTCCGACAGCAATATAAAGAAGAAAATTATGAACTTTTTCAGTATTTCACCTACTCAGATCTTGAAAGGATGATTAGTGTTTGGTTGGTTTTTAACATACACATCATTGATTTTAAAGACTGATTTGAACCAAATGAGCTTCTTTAAAATTGTTCCAATTTAAAAGTATATTTCCAATGAAAATTAAATGCCACCCATATTCTGCTATTAAAGATTAGGCCCTTTAAATATTAAAATGCAAAAGAAAACTGGAAAATAATGAACACAGATATTTTTTATTTGCTTGGAGCAACATCAAGCGGCAGCGTTAATTTATTTATAATACTATCTTATTGGGTCTCAGTTTCATAAACAGAACGCGGAATGGTTACTAGTACAACTGAATAATTTGGGATACTTTCTCAGTCCCCCCCCAATTAATTTATACTAATTAATTTAATATTTTTTATTTAATTATTTATATATATATAATATAATATAATAATATATATATATAATATATAATATATATATCACCTATATTACTATATATTATATATATAAATAATATATAATCACTATATATATATATAACTATATATCATATATATATACATAATTATACCTATGCTCAGTAGTAGTGATGCACACATTACAAGGGAGAATTGATCTTGCCGCCTTGTAATTATTTAATCCCTTAATCCCCATAATCCGTTGTTAATCCGATTAATGACGTATTACAAGGGTTTAAGGTAATTTAATGTACTATCAGACATCGATAGCCACTTCTAGCTTGACACCGCTATAGTTGATGGTGCCTGGCTGTGCCAGTAGCTAGCCAAAAAATAAATAGCCGACAAGACTCCTTGAGTTGGATTCGGAGCCCGAGAAGGGAAAGGAACCTGAGTTGACATGAGCCAGAACTCTGAGCCGGATCCGAAGTTGGAACCAGAGTCGAAATCTGACTACAAACATATATCAGGCCAAATGAGGTGTTCTTTCCTATGTTTACGACCCCAAGAACACGAATTTGAGAGTT
>JABUQX010113027.1:47500-55000 GCA_015478945.1 Trachelipus rathkii | reverse complement strand
TAACTGTACCTTTTAAAATTTATCACATGTTACATCGTTAATCTAGTAGTTATAACTAGGCTATTATAATCTTGTTAAATTACTTACTATTAAAATTACAGGTATTAAGTGATCCTAAGAAACAAGCAATTTCAAAATAACTTTAGTACATTTTTAAATAAAAAATCGAAAAGTATGTCCATTTAATTGTTAACTTTGTTATATAATACAAATGTTAAAAAAAGATTTTTTTTTTAGTAAATTTGTTAATTTCACTAACCAAACAGTGATTTTTGAGGTAACATAGTTCGCTTCATACACTTTTCAGTTTAAAGGTAATAAACAAAAATAGTAATCTATTCTGCAAAATTATGTTAATAGTAGGACTGGCCGAACAAGGCAAATTTCCGCATCGTACTGTACAGCACCGCACCAATGAGCAGGTCAATTGTAGTTAATAAAAAATTTATGATATGGTACGTTAACCTTATTATGATATAATGAAAGTTCAATGAAGGAAACTTGAAAGATTTCACCATAGATAAATCATTTTCAAATGCCAAAATCAGTGTTGAAATTGAGGAAGAAAATCTTGAATTTAAAAATAATTTGCTCTTAGAATCAGGATCGATTCTTCTTGCGTACAAGCTCTTAACATAAAAAGTTTTATATTTGCCATTAGGAATCGGAGTCTGCAGTCGGAATTATGTTACAAAACTCCTCTCCAGCTCAATAAAATTGATATTTCAACTCCTCTGCAGCCTGGTTTTCAAAACCATAATACGAGATGGATTACTGGATATCGTAGGCTCAAGAGAAAATATGAAAAATCAAAATAATTAACAAAATTGAAGAATAAAGTAAGTTGGATTTAAAAAAGATGGAAAATAAATCTGAGACAAACTATGAGAAAATGTTAGAAATGAAAATGAGAATGTGGGCGAGTAATAACTCGCTGCTGCCCACATAAATTTGAACTTTAAAAGCTTTAAATATTTAGAAAAATAGCCTATTTGGAGCAATTGGCGGCCGCTGATTGCCAATGTAAAATTGCCTTAGGAGGCACATTAAATTGAAGAAACTGAATAAAATTACGTGACTAGTTCAACGATGACGTTGCCATTAACTTTCTTTTGTTACATGGTGTGTGTTGTTATTTGTGTATGTTTGAATGTTGCCAAAAGAGGTATTCTTATATGAATGTTGCGTAATCTGTATGATTGTGTCCTTAAATTACAGATACACTTTTAAGGAGATTAGCGCCACTTACCAGAAGAATATATATATATATAATATATATATATATTATAGTATAGTATATAATATATATATATATATATAGATATATATATATATATATATATATATATGATATATTAGTATATAATATATATATATAATTAATATAATATATATACTAATATATATATAGTTAAATACACGACATTTTTTTGTGCGCGACCGCTTTATATAATCTTTATAAGTAATCATTATTATTAGATATTAATTATTATTGTTGTCATGCAAGTTTTACTTCAATTTATAAATCTTCTTTATGATATACGAAAATAATAAGGGTTTCTTTCCCATTTTTTTTTTTCTTTGTTAAATTAAATGGGAAATTTTCTCCTTAATATTTCTGGGGATTTTTCGAAAAAAAAAATTTTTTTTTCTTACTTTTATTCACTATATTTAAATTCATTTTTTAATCAAATGCATAACATGATATATATTATATATATATAAATATATAGTATATATATATATATTATATATATATATATATATATATATAATATATATATTATATCATATATATATATAATATATATATAAACATATATAGATAATATATATATATATATAATATATATATATATACAAACTATACATATATATATATATATATATATATATATATATATTATATATATATATATATATATATATATATATATATATATAATATAATATATATATATATATATATATATATATATATATATATATTAAGTATGTTTTTATTTTAATATATATATACATAGATAATGTATATATGGATAAATATATATATTTATATATATATATATATATATATATATATAATATATATATATATATATATATAGTATTAATATATATAATATATATATTATAATATATATATTATATATACATAATATATATATATATATAGTAGTATATATTTATATATATTATATATATATAATAGTAGTATAATTATATATAATATATAGTATACTATATATATATATATATTTATATATATATATATCGGAAGCTCTCTCTGAACTCTCTAGTCGAGAACCTTTCTCTTTGAGGAGTGTTCGTTGCGAGTATTTTTTCCTATTAGTCTCATTCTTTCTCTGGTTCAACACTTCTGTCTCCAATTTAACCGCATTGTCATCTTACATGCACTACCATTGGCTAGCCAATGGTAGGATCTGAAACACATTTCTTACATCTATTGTTTTTCTGGCCAACTTCTTGACCTGCCACATTTCAATCGGTCATGATGAGTGCATGTTCAGCTTTGCCTTGGCCTTGGATGCTATCTCCCCAAACTCAGTGAATTGTTAGTTCATCTGGCCTTGAACCCCCTCCGTCATAACCCATCTCCAACCGAAGACCAACAGGAGGATATTATATAGATATAACTATATAATATAGATATTTATACACATATTATAAATTATTTATAATAGTATATATATATATATATATATATATATATATATATAATATATATATATATATGAGTATTATTAACTTTAATGAAAAGTTTCAAGACAGGTGGTGTTACTGCTCAATAAGAAGGACTAGGTTTGCAAACGGGTTTTATACGGGAAGCTTCTTTTGTCCTTGAAACCTACTAAAAAGATCAGCGCGATACCTTTCCTCAGTACCGAGTTGCATCCTGGTGAGTGAAGGCATGTTGTCGTGTCTCGGCGGATTTTTGATTTCTCAAAATGGCTGAAAAAACGGAACAACGAGTTTGTGTAAAATTTTGTTTTAAAACCGGGAAATCAGCTTCGGAGACTTATGAACTCTTAAAAATAGCTTACGGGGATAAATGTCTGAGCCGGTCAAATGTTTTTATCTGGTTCAACAGATTCAAAGATGGTCGCGAATCAGTCGAAGATGACCCCCGGTCCGGCCGGCCTTCCACTTCAACAACCAACGAAAACATTGTGAAAGTTCGCGATTTAGTGCGCTCTGACCGTAGACTAACAATTAGGGAGATGTCTGATGAACTGAATTTAAGTTTCTACGCGGTTTAGTCAATTTTAGCTGAAGATTTGAAAATGCGTCGAGTGTCCGCGAAATTCATTCCAAAATTGTTGTCAGAGCAGCAGAAACAACACCGATTTGAAGTGCCCCAACACCTGATTAATCGGGTCGAAAGTGATCCAGATTTGTTAAATATGGTGATTAAAGGCGAGAAATCATAGGGTTTATGGGTATGATCCAGAAACATAAGTCACAATCATCGCAAGTGGAAGGAGTCAAACCGCCACGACCGAAAAAAGAGACAAAGTCGCGTCGAATGTGAAAGACAAATGTTGAATGGTTTTATTCGATTCTTTACGGGTATCGTGCAATATTGAATTTGACCCTAGAGGGCAGACAGTCAACCAGGAATACTATAAAAGTGTCCTTCAGCGTTTGCGCGAAAAAGTGCGAAAGAAAAGGCATGCACTCTGGCGAGACAAAAATTGAGTCCTCCACCACGACAACGCACCGGCACATATGGCCTTCTCGACATAGAAATGCGATTAGCAATGAAGTGAAAGAGAGAAAAATCATAAAGGAAATAGAAAGAATAACGTGAAATGTCATAAACTTTGAAAATCTTCCAATATGAAAGATTTAAATATGAATGATAGCCGTCTAAAACAAAGCTGCTATAGAACAACTGGAAAGGAAATCAGGAGAGAGAGAGAGAGAGAGCAGAGAGAGAGAGAGAGAGAGAGATCGAGAGAGAGAGAGAGAGAGAGAGAGAGAGAGAGTGAGAGGAGAGAGAGAGAGAGAGAGCAGAGAGGAGAGAGAAGTGTAGATACCACAAAAGAGAGAAGTTAGAATCAATAATATATATGCCAGACTATGCCCAGCGCTGATGCTAAAAGAATAGGACGATAGTAGAGGGTGTGAGGAATCCTCTCTTCAGCACAGCCGAATAAGTTGAATTCTTCCTTCAGGAAGAAAGGTCAAGGTATTGCCATAGATAAATAGTTAAAATGACAGGGTGTAAGTTAGACCACATCTAGGAACTTTCGGACCAATACCCCTTTTAATGTTTTAAACTCGGATAGCAAAAGTAACATATTTAAAAAAAAATACATATAGGCATAAAATCAGTGGTAGAAGCGAGGTGAGAAGTAAGAATAGCTCGGAATCATCTAAAGTGAATTAGTGGCAATAAGTATGAGCGAAAAGTTTCAACTTTTAGAGAGGGTCTAAAAGCTTTGGTCCTGTTTGAAGACAACTAGAAGAGAAATAGAAAGAAAGCAATTTCGAGTTAACATTTTTTTAAAAAATGTCAGAAATGTGAAGAAGAGAAGCCAGAAAGATTATTTATACATCTACTATAGTTTTGGTAGATTTAGCACGAAACGAATGAAAATAAATGTAGATTAAGGTCTCTGCGACGAAAGCACGTGAACACTTAGCGTAAATTTAGGTTTATGAGTTTCGTGAAAGGAAAGAGTGGTCTTCCATACCGGAGAGAATCACCTCTGAAAATCACCTCTACACACTCTGAGAAACCCCTCCCGACAAAGCAAAATAATTTCATGAGAAAACAAAGAAGTATGACCGCAAATCAGCCCAGTTGGTAGCAGGAGCCGAAGTTCCTACTGATTGCTTAAAGAGACAGAACAGGATACAGCCATAAGAAGGTGATCGGGCGATAAAAGAGGTTAAGAAAGTTTAACTGTGTTAAGAAAAGGATTTGAAGTTAAGAAAACCGAAAGTTTTTTAGGTTCATCACAAAGTGATCAGGGATACATATAGTTGTATCAGCTGTTCAAGGTTTTCCTGGATATAAAAATGGTAGGAGGGTTCACCAGCTTTATTTTGAGAATTAGAAGATAGGAAATGGTGGAGGTAAATACTGAAATCACCAAATATGATGATTCCTGGAAAATGAGAAAAAGAGAGAATTTGCGACTGTAAAAGTAGAATTAAATGACAAATCGGCAAAACAGATGAATTACTTGTAGATTTCAAAGAGAGCCTAAGTCTAAACTGGAACATCAAAGACTCTAAACTTTTTTCCCCCCACAAACATATTTTTTTTTTTTTTTTTTTTTTTTTTTTTTTTTTTTTTTTTTTTTTTTATTTTTTTTTTTTTTTTTTTTTTTTTTTTTTTTTTTTTTTTTTTTTTTTTTTTTTTTATTTAACAAACTTAAAATTCCAAAAATAAACACAATCCGCCTTAGCTGAAAACAGAAATAGATTCAGTAGGAGGAACAGAATAGAATTTGCAATGAGAGCGCCCAAACACCTGAGTTTCAACAAAGTGGAAATAAGAAAAGAGACCGCGAATGGTACAGAAATTAAAAGGAAAAATCATCAAGTATCAGGGCGTGTCACAGGAATCTTGGCACCAATTCCATCAGATGGTACCAACTCCAAAGCTATTTTAGAAGCTACCCCATTGGCTTTCTCCGAGGATGCTCTTTACTATGACATTTAATTAAAATATATAAAAGTGTGCGTGATTGTGTAATGAGGCTGGTTTTGTGTGTAAGAAGGAGTGCCCAACTTGATAAGCTTTAAGACAATTCTGGTGTTGGAAGGTGTGAGAAGTGAGATGAGAAAGGCATAAACTATCAGCACCAGAGTACAGCGGGATGGTACACACCCTGACACCCCAAAGCCCCAATAGTGTAATTTTATCTTTCGAACGGGAGTTAGAATTTCATATAATATATATATATATATAATATATAATATATAATATATATATATATATATATATATATATATATATATATATATATATATATATATATATATATATATATATATATAATATATATATATATATATATATATATATAATATATATTTATAAATAAATATATACTATCTATATAGATATATATAAAAAAATTATACAAGGTGCAAAAAACACGTTTTTTATTAAAAAAAATAACAAAAAACAAAAAAAAAATGGTTTAAACCATTAAAAAACCATGCGTAATTTGGTATATGTTTTCACCTTTAAAATAATATTAATAAAATTAATATTATTGTATAGTGTTTACATCATCTATATTAATGTTCTTATAAGAATGTCCTTACAAGCTTTAAGCCAAAATATTTATATAAAGCGCTCAAAAACAACAATTTAATTAAAAAAAAGACATTTTCTCTTTTCACAAAAACAATTTTAGGATTATTTTCAAATATATATATATATATATTATATATATAATATATTATATATATATATATATTATATATTATATATATATATTTATATATAATATATATAATATATATATATATATATATATATATACTATATATATATATATATTATTTCATTTCGACTTATGCTAAAACTTAATGCTGATAAGTCTTTGTTTAATCAGAAATTATCGTTGTCTTCAAATCCCGAAACTCGTGCTAATACATTTCATCCCGGATTGGCAAAAAATCAGCTCTTCGAGACTTCGAAAAACTTTTTTTTCGTAGAAATTTCAACAATCTTTCTGATTCTTCTACTCTTTCTGACATTTGGTAATTTGCAACATGCTAACTCCAGCTTGCTCTGTAAGAACTATACGATGTGTCTTCCTTATCCTCTCTGAACCTTGTATCTCCGCTCATTCCGCATTTCGGTGAATCTTTTTCCTTTGCGCTAGATATATATGAAGGCCTTCATAAACTCATGCACAAAGCTTTTAAATTCCAAACGTCCACACTTGCGGATTTATCCTTTTCTTTGTAACCTTCTCTTGACTTTCGTTCCAGTCGTTATATGGCTCCTATTGTAGATAACCATCATTTATCTTTTAAATCTATCCATAGCGGTGTCCCTCAGGATTCTTTTCTATGCCCAAATCTTTTTCCTTTTTGCTTCAATTAATACTTACTGTATACTGTATCATACTCTTCAACTCATATAGATTAGATAAACCCCATCACTCATCATATACTCGCTTACCAATTTAACAGACGACTCAAATTCACCAAGCAAATAAATGATGCTGGAACCAATATCCTTGAATCAGCAAAACTTCAGATCTTTCAGATACCAAATAACATGTTTAAAGAAAAACATGTTGCTTTCAAATCCTCAATAACTCGAGCTCTTCACCATCAACATCAAACATCTCGGATGGGACGAATATCATTGTCTTCTTGAAACACAACTCTAAAACCTTATTTTCTGTCTAATATTTAGAATTTCTTTCTTCGTAATCGTCATTAGAAGGATCACATCAGAGCTGGCGCGCTATAATTTTTTTGAGTGAGCCTGCGCCTATG
>JABUQX010113027.1:40000-42500 GCA_015478945.1 Trachelipus rathkii | reverse complement strand
TATATATTATATATTATATATATTATATATATATATATATATAATATATATATATATATATATAAAAAGCCACTAGACAGTGGGGGGGTAGAGGGGTTTGAACTCCGTAATTTATTACTTAAGATACAAAATTTCTTGATAACTTAGGTCTCTTAATTTTTATTTATAGAAATAATAAAAATAATAATGAACTCAAATAAAGAGTATATATTAATAGAAATGAGGCAAACATTAATTGTATTTTTTCGAACATTCTTAGATTTAGTGGCTATGAAAGCACAAAAAGGGAATCTCTAGCAGTGGCAATACTGCGAAAGTTGAACTAGATAGTGACTTTCTGATAGGCCAACGAATATGATGGGTGAAGTAGCAAGAAGAAAACTTTTAGAAAGAAGTGTTCAAGCTATCGAAAATATACAGTGGCATTGCATTGCCCATTGTTGAGATTCATATGGAGTACAAACAGATTAGAAACTTTATTGCGCACACTGAAAACAAATGACACTTTTTAAGTTACCAAAGCGCAAAACTATTATAATTTAAAAAATAGGAAAGAGTTTTCCAGATAAAAAATGGACAAAACTAAGACGAATATGCGAAACAAGGTGGGTGGAAAATTACTTTGTATTGTTACGGTTTGGAGAAGTTTTAAAAGCAATTATTGAATGATGTAGAGGAGTTTAAGACGGATCAAAATATGAACGTCTTTAAAAACCTCAAATCTAAATTTAAATTCTGTTGATTCACGACGAATAGGTTATAAGCTTAATTATGATTCTCAACTTTATTCTCCTTCACTCTTCTATGATGTACTACATTAAAGTCTCCAACATTAGTGACCGCAATTACTCTTTATCGTACTGAAAATGTGATGCTTGTTTTGAAAGATTTTCGGTTAAAGATCGATGAAAAAATTTTCAGCATTGTGAAGTTGCAAAGCTGCCAATAGAACTTTGCTTTCTGTGAGGAAGAAATGGAGTATGCCAGAGTTATAATCAATGTAATGCGAAAAGAAGAAATAAATCAATTATAATTCCTTTCCTTGATGATTTTTCAAACTAGTTAGAGAGCAAGTTCGTGAGCCATAGATCTATACTTACCAATTTAGTAAAATAAATCCATCTATATCTATAAAATTTTACGAATTTGTAAATAAACTTAGACTATATAGGTACAATGGCTTGTTAAGGATGTTGGCATCTACCCCACTCAAAAACATAAACTATAGAAAGATATTTCTTTCCTCTGTTAAAATGTCGCCAAACATATTCTCAAACTCCACAGGGAGAAAAGACAAAACAGCAACACAATATTAACGAGAATGTTATCAATCATTGCTGTTAATAGGAGCAAGAATATAATTTTTCATATATATTATCATTATAAAATAACATCTTTTTTTCTTTTATTTTGAATTGCTACAATTATAATTATTATTATTTCTTCTTTTATTTTAAAAATGTTATATATATATATATATATAATATATATATATATATATATATATATATATAATATATATATATATATATATATAATATATATATATATATATATATATATATATATATATATATATATATATATATATATATACTAATAATAATAAATATATATATATATATTATATATTATATATATATATATATATATATATATATATATAATATATATATATATATATATATATATATATAATATATATATATATATATATATATATACATATATATATATATATATATATATATTTTAAATATATATATATATATATATCTACTCAGATAGATATTTATACATATATATATATAATATATATAGTATGTATATATTCCTAATCTCAACCCCTCGAAAAAATATCCGGCTACGGCCCTGATATAAATGTATACTTTTCATGATTTAAAAGTTAATACCTCTTCCCCTCGAAAACATATCTGACAGAACAGATGAATACGTTTAACTACAATATTAACTTTTAAAAATTAATTCCTCTCTTTTCACTAATGGTATATTTTCCATACAAAGCATTTTGTAATAAACAATAATGGAAAATTAACATAAATAAGTAAAGTGCATTTAAAAAAATATTTTTATCAAGTGCAGATATTTAAAAGGACTTTTCTATTTTATTTACCATTAGACACATGTAATTTACAGTAAATTTCCTTTTCTTGATTTCATTGATTTTTAAATTGCAAAACGTTAAAACAAAAATTTATGATATGAAATATTTAAAGTGCTAAATTTCTTTTTTATATACTGTATATTTTCAGCAATCTTTTCTAAATATAAAATATTAGATCTTTTTTAACAAGTTTCTCTTCCTTTTCTTCAAATTTGAATTTTTTCTTATCTCGTTGAGAGCGTGAAATTTTTTTTTTTTTTTTTTTATATATTATTTCTCTCTTTGATAAACATAATACTAATAATAATAATAATAATAATAATAATAATAATAATAATAATATAATAATAATAATAATAATAACTAATAATAATA
>JABUQX010113027.1:12500-30000 GCA_015478945.1 Trachelipus rathkii | reverse complement strand
AAACTTATTTCACTTTTCAAAAGTTTATGACCATTTTCAATATTTTCTCGCTTCGGACTATATTTATTCTGTCATCTTCATCACATACCAGTTTTCAAGATAATAATAATAATAATATAATAAATATTTCATAGATAATAATAATCTCAATTAATAATATATAATTTTCACCACAGATCACACTAGATAATATATTATTAATAGAGATACATCTATATACTATAAAAGTTATTACTCTATATTGCTACTCTTGAATATTCTGAAGTAATAATAAACTATACTATACTTGTATACACTAAAAGTCATAACAATAACTCACACATACAACCTCTCAGAATATAAAAATAATAAGATATATAATAATATAATATATAATATAAATAATAATAAGTAATCTAAATTAATAATATATAATTATAATATAATAAATATATTATAATATATATTATATATATACGAATATATATATATAATATTATAATAATAACTATATATATAATATAATATATGAAGTACTTTATTTAAAATAAACTAGACATAATAAAAAAATGTAAGCTTTTGTAAGGATATGTGGTAAAAACTTGCGAGAAATTAGCATTATTATAATATACAATATTCCTAAAATTTTATGAAACAGAGAGATAAAAGAGTACAACTATACATTTGTAATGCAATAGTGAATTTTCAAAATATCAAGATTTAATTAATTATTAACATAAATTAATAGGTAAATAAAAAGAAAAATTGATATCTATTTTCTTTGAATTCACATAATCTAAAAGCTTAATATAAAAAAATTGAGAATGTCTTATGACGAAATTATTTCATATTATAATCTAATTGAATACTTACGTAAATGTGAAATGAGCGAATTTGGAACGGAGCATAGAGAATCTGGAGTATTATATTTATTTATTTAATTGAGATTATAATTTTATTAATAATAATATATAATAATAATGATAATATATATATAATTTAATAATAAATATTAACATAATAACTCATCGATAGAGGTGAGAGAACTCCTATTGACACCCCACATAGAGCAATTGAATAGAGACACGAGCTACACCTCCGAGATCTACACATGAGACTGAGTGCTATATCATATGATTAAATAACCACGGTGCTATAATGAATATAAATTAATTCTTCTTTCGAGATAATATAAAATACTATGAGAAATAAGAAAATAGAGCATAACCATTAGCGCTTATTGAGTAAATTAAATTTATGAAGATTAGCAAATTACCAAACTATATAACTCATGATAAACTTATAATAATTAAATTATATTATTATTAGTCCACCAGTGGAGTATAATAAATAAATAGAGATAAATATAATATAATAATAATATTATAATAATGAATTATTAATAATAATTTAAATATATAAATAAAATAAATTAATATAATTAATAATAAATAATAAAATATAATTAATTAATTATAATAATATATATTAATAATAAATATATAAATTAATAATATAATAATAATATATTAAATAGCATTATAAGTTAATAATAATATATAGTAATTATTAATAATTAAATTTATATATATAAATATAATATAATATATATAAATAAGTTAATTAATTATATAATAATATAATAATTAATAATAATAAATTAATTTAAATAATAAATATATTAATATAATGAATGAGAATATATAAAACAGAGAGCTATATTTAAATTATATAAATCCACCACTAATATAAATAATTATGATTTCTCCTTAAAACACGTAAACACGTTGAGTAAAATATATGAGATATCCACAGGTGATTCCCTATTATGCAGAGCGTATCGTCTTAACGAGACTCTATCATTACGATAGATCAAGATTATAAATTTTTATATAAAGCACTTTCTATTATCAATACATGATATATACAAAATAGTGAATGATACGGAACCCATAGTATATAAATTTAATTCAATTGACATTTTATATCTCTTTAATATCTTTTCCCATAAGGAATATACTCTTACGTATGAGCTCACTCAAAATATATTAAGTCATATAGCCAACTAAGCTGTCTCTCACCAGTTTTACACATAGAAAGAGATCACGAATTTTGAGAGCTCTCTCACTGTACAGCAGAGTGCAGGATTTACATAACCTCTCTCCTGATTTCATGAAGCTGTTTAAATCCCACCAGAGCAAGAAATTTGAGTTTAGGAATGTAGTCCTTCTCTTGTTGTCTCACATTACCTTAAGCTTTTCTTTTTATATAACTTTTTTACTTATTTCATATATAATATAAAATTAGAATAATTAAGTGTCAAGATTTAGCATTCTTCTTTCTTTCATTCTTTGCTGATATTCATACATTTTAAAAGGTAGAATGTTAAATCACAGAATTCCTCTGAATGACCTATTGTGAGCCTCTGTGAATTACTATTGAAGATAATAAAGATTGATTAGAATGAAAACGACTAACTGGTAACATGCAAATATTAAACACATAATAATCAAACCAATATTTATTATTGAATTTATTACAATAATTATTAAATTAAAAATTTTTAATCTTGCTACACAATATACACACACCTACCACCACACCAGTACACAACACAACACAACTACAACACATTACACACACACACAACACACACACATCACCACACACACACCACACATAATATAACTATATAATATATATATATATATATATAATAATATATATATATATATAAATTATTATTATATATCACATATTAAATATATATAATATATTATATATATATATAATATATATATATATATAATTAATATATATAGATATATAGTATAATATATATATATATAGTATAAATAATAATATAATAATATTAATATATATATATAATATATATATATAGATATATATATATATATTATAAAGAATAATAAAAGATATATTGCACTCATCAATTCACGATCATCATTGAATCCTATACCCCAGATACGAAGCGTAAAGTGCGTTAGCATACACCGAAAAAAGAAAAAAGTAGATGAAGAAAAGAACTGAGCACAAAGAATCGTAAAGAAAAAGCGCGATGCCACAGTTTGACCATTCCCATTCTATACCTTTGAATAAGAAGAAATCTCAAGATGTCAGAAAATACACCCACGGATTTTCACGAAGGCTAACGAGCGTCGAACTCCACCTTGGAAGGAATATCTCGTCATATCAATTCGTCCTTTCCATCCATGACCAAATACCATCAAATGACTCTGCGTTATTCTCTTCATTCGCCTTGTTCACACCAACCACCACTCCTGAATGGTTCATTCCTCATTTTACGATTCTTCTATAGTACCTACAACGCTCTTAAGATTGGTCCATCTGGAACATAATTGTACTTATAATCTACGTATCATCTTGATTCCAGCAACCATAGTCTAAACTACTATACTATTAAAACAGGTAACACATACCCTCATGCCAAACCCTAACGCGCACACTCAAAACTTAGTCACTTTACAATCCACGAGGATTTAATAAGACACACAGACGCTCCTAACCATCACAACATTTTCTAATTACACTCTGCTTACATCCGTCCCTTATTCATCAGTATATTCCTAAAATCATTAAACTCAAGATACTAATAATTCCAGTGAGTCCTTTAATCTAACATTTCACACGCAAGACCCTCCTCACTCAAACTGCCATAACCTTACTAATATATTTACACACACCTGTCAAAAAATCTCTCTTACCAATCCCTCAAACTCTCTTTCAGATTCACTACACAAAAACAAATCATCCGCATTAGCCCTATATGCAACCCTCCAATATTCTTCCCATTATCCATCATTCTACACCTTCCCTCCCACATGCCCACCCCCACCTCTAATTCTTTTCTAACCCCATCCAGATACAATTAAAATAACAAGGAGACATAACAAATCCCGGCCTCACTCCGCTAATATTAATATTAAAATCAATCACTTTCAACCACCTCTAATTCTTACACACGCTTCACTATCCATCATTATACTCTTTTGAATACCATCAGAAGGCCACTAACACCAACACCATTATAAACATTAACACCTGCCAATCAAAGCTTTCCCTATTGATCCTATTCATTACGCCTGTTGCAATCCATAAAACAAAATACAATTCATTTATTATCGCTCATCATCATTTTCGTAACATTTGTTACATGTAAAAATTCTGCATCCACACATCCCACTACCACTTCTAAATGTCTCCTTTGTATATATATAATATATATATATATATATATTATATATGATATATTATTATAAATATAATATATATATAAATATAATATAATATAATAATATAATATTATGTGTGTGTATGTTATGTTTGCAGTGTGTGAATGAATGTGATGGTAATGTGATATATGTGTGTGTGTAAGATGATGTATCTGTGAGTATATATAATATATATTATATATATAATATAATATATATATGTATGTGTAATTTATTAATTACATTATATATAAATATTTATATATATATATATTATACTATATATATATATATACTATAATATTATATATATAATATTAAAATATATATATATATATAGTATATATTAATATATATAGTATATATATATAATATTATAATATATATATAATAAATATATATATATATATAGTATATAATATATATATATTTTAAAAAGTTATGGAAAACTGACTATTTTTCTAAAATATAGATACGTTTTTGGAATATAATATTTTGAATATATATATAATATATATATATATAATTAATATATATTAACTATTAATATATATATTGCGATGATATTAGAAGTCTCTTGTTTGTCTTTAGGATCTGTCAATATATTATATTATTATATCATATATATATTATCATATATATTATATATACTATATATATATATATTAATAATATATATATTATATTATAATATATATAATTATAATATTAATATATAGTATATTAACATATTAATATAATTAATTATATAATATATTTATTGAACATGATACCATGAGATGCTCTCTATTAAATTAGATATACTGTATATATTTATCATATATAAGAGTAATGCCAAAAGTATTCTCATAATAATCACACTTAAGATATTTACGGTATAAGGAGAGAAGTCTAAAATCTTTACTGTTTAAATATTATTAAACTAGGTATAGAAAGGTCAATACGTTATTAGGGGTCTCCTGTTAACGTCATGCTGCTAATTAGCATCTAGTTTATTGCTTCTAGTAGCGACTCTTTTGGTTAAGTTAAGAGTTAGTATATTAAATATTCTCTTAAGATCTATTTCCTTCCCCTTACATAGAATAGTGATAATTCAGCTCAAAATGATCTGAGGGTGGTGAAATTCCAAGAAAAGAGGTCAAATTATGAGTGTAGCTCAAAAAAATTAAATAAATTAAATAATTATAAATATTAATAATAAAATACAAGAGTATGGTAAGTGTTTTCTGGCAAAGTTGTTAAAAGAATCACTTTCTAACTTATATACGATTATTTATTATTTACTTATAATAAAGTTACACTAATTTTATAGATAAATAGTGAGTAAAAAGAATTGCTAGACATACATAGTAGAGTCAAATAACATGTATTACATGAGAGGGCTTTTCTCAAACCCGTTTTTATATGGTCAGTACAAGCTAATCTTATAGAAACGTCACACTACTTGCATGTATCTAGCTCATTGAATTCAGAAGAGGAATGATCTCGCTTTAACTTTTCAAGTGTATATCTTTAAATCATTTTGGCTAATTCTATACTATAATTATAATATATTTATAAAGTAATTTTCACTATATACGATAAGCACGATTGCAGTCATAACTAAATTGCTATCTGGACAGTATGTGTGCGCGTGAAATCAAATATATTTGCTATAACGCGTCATATATAGAGTTCATGACACAGCCACATATTTCTTATTAAAATAACAGTCTCTCTCGCGCACTCTCCACAAGAAGCATTAATACTGTAGGATAATCATCTCTCTTCGTCAGCTCGACTGCGTGAAGTATGCGTGGAGTGTTTATTCTCAATACGATGTGATCTTGACACAGATTCGAGTTGTGATTAAATAACAATATATTTAGCGATATTATTCTAAGTGGCTGCATTAATGCTGATCGTAAAGTTATAGCCCTGCAACTAAACATTACAATTAAGTGTATATTATGGTCTCTCAGTGATTGTGCAGTTACTCGACAGTACGAGAACGTGTTGAATATTTGAGCAGTTACGCACAACACATCAAAACCCGCGAATATCTGGTTTAGTTGAGCGAGTCACTCACGCACTGCGCGAGGAATGTGTAAGCAGAGTAGCGAATGCGTGGCACTCGCAGGTATGGATATATTCTATCTCCCAGAAGCAACTCCTTTAGTATATTTTCTATTTGGTTGACAACCACTCTTTTTATTAAGTAGGATAAAAGAGCTGTGAGATTGTAGGTAAAATATAATTTCTTGTGAACGGGCACACAACTTGTGAGGGTGTAATATAGAATATGGAGTGTATTACTATGCGACGTCTACTGAGTACAAATAACCTAATATTTACAATCATGTGCTAGGAATCAATGTAGATGAATAAGGCACATAAAGCGAGTCATAAACTACTAGAGATATGATCACATCATGAACGGTTGATTATATAGGCATAATAAATCACCATACATCCACTCACACCACTCACCACTAAACTGGACACTACATGAGAATAAGCTAGATAATATTATACATAATATTCAGAGCCGATGTCAGCATTAATAGTTCTCTCAACTACTTACTAGATGGATTAAAATATTATATATATATATATATAATATTCTAAATAAAACTAATGCCTAGTTAAATTTAGATAGCTCTAGTAGAGTTATATATTGCTCTCACGAGCTTATAAACATATATGATACGATAATGGAAATTTGTGCTGATGCTTTTGATGTAGCTACAAAATAATTGTATATGTATATGATCTATGAATAGAGTATTGATAACTCACAACAGACATATTTTCCTGAAATTCAAAATCTTATTGTCTTGCTTTGGCATTTTATTGCTGACCATTATGCATTGATAATACTATGTTCATACAAAATAATGATATAATTAATATTATATTGTATATAAAATTAGCAATATTATATCTATGAGTGAGGCTATATTATATTTTATTAAAATAGTATATTAGGGATACGTTCCTTTTTAGCTATATTGGATATAAGCTCACAATATACTATATCAGCCGCTAGATTATAATCCACATTCTTCATTTAAGGAATATTTCTGGAATTGCGTACAGAGAGATATTATCTCAGCCTAATACAAATGAGTTATAATCATATTATAATCATCGTGATCTACTTTCTACATGATAAACTCAAGTAGAAGATCTAGTGCTTCAGACAATATGTGCACTTGTGCGAGTCGAGTCTCATAATCTATAGTGTGTGAATAAACTCATAACTCTCATGCTACTATATGTTTTCACTTGTAATCGTACCTGAGAGATGATATGATGCAGCATAGAAATTTACGATAATTACAATTTATTTGTGGGTAGATGCCGGTCTCAGATGCATAATTTCGAACTAAGATATATTATGCACTATCAGATGAGAGCTTACTTTTATGACTTTTTCCTACGCATAAGTATCGAACAGACTATATATAAACTCACGAGTATATATATGATTATAGATAATGATCTTGAAGATGTTAATTTTGTAACATAAGTTGACGATGTAGCTCAATTTGAGCAGACACATGCACAATGTAATTGTGCGTGCTTAAGATTTAGATTCAAGACTTACAGAATTTTAGTCATTAGTGAGTGTTGCTTGAGAGTAGTGATTGAGATTCGTGTCACCTGTTTTAAAACTACTTTCATCAAACGCTACTTGTGACTACTATAGTTGAGAGTGACATTGTGAGTGTTATATGGGAATTATATCTGACAGATGATTTACTGTTATCAGCTCGTACAGAGAACCGAGAGAGATACATACATGATTGGCAGTAACGCCATAGACTAGGATCCAAATGCCAAGATAGCATAATGGCATAATGTGCATGCCATGATATCTCAAATAGAGAGAGACTATTTTTATGTATCTTATCTATTGAAGAATGAGCGAAAGTCTGTGAAGTGATTAATCAGCGGATCTCAGCGGTCAAACCACACAATCATTATATACCAATCGAATACAGAGATTTAACTCACACTTATGATAAGTACATATGATAGTATATATCTAAAGTCAATATAACAACTCTCACTTCAAAATAAATGACACAATAAAACAGGAATATGAATATCGCACTCTGAGCTTCGCACATAAAATCATTTTCGTGCGTGGTCTCACATGTTCAAATAATGTATATATTCATAATCAATTTCTTACATTATACAACTCTAAAGCAATTTAATAATATATATATTATATTACTCTAATTTGCTAGAGAGTGCCATACATAGACTCGTAAGAGCATCAATACTATGTTCCTACTACTATATAGTGGCTTTCATCTTGATTAGTCACTAAGAAAGTAAGTAGAGTTAAATATTTTACTCAAATATTGATATACTCACATTTTCCTGTGAGTTAAAGCTATGGTGATGCACTAATAATCCGTTATTAGCTTACCTAGTTACATTGATGGTGCACTCTAATCTCATATATAGTATATATACATATTTTCACATACACAGTATATATATAGTTTACTCATAATGATAATACTAGAGTACCTAATGTTTAATTTAGATAGATAGTAGAAGATGACGATAAGTCACGAAAATTATATTAATATAGGCCTACCAGTACTATTTAGTTGTTATTCACAAATACTACTTTGAGCTCACAAAAACAAAAAGTACTTTAGTGATACCCTATCATACTACTCCACTAATATTTATTAATTTACTTCACGAATCAATAATAAATCACATGTAAATATCCCAAGTAAAAGTGACATAATTTATTATTGGCATAATATATCATACTCTTCATTTTATTGTAAAGCTAAAATATATTTAATGGTGATACTAGTATATTTATTATTTTATTATATCTATATATATTGATGAATGACTTGTTCATTTATATTTAGTGACATTTCAGATATTCTTTTGCAAGATAAGGAGATATTAAATGATATTGATGAGATAGTGAAAAGTTTAAAAAAATATATTTGGTATATGTATTTATCTCAATAAACGATTCAAATTTATTAGTACAATGCCTGAGCATTAATTGATATCCTCTCTATACTTAGTATATTAGTAAGGTTACATTTATTATATGGGCGTAGCTGATGCGATAAGTGAAAGAAAAGATGATAGAGCTGGATAAACGTGTCACACACGTGGATGGAGAACATGGACCGGAGAGAATTGTGATGTAAAGATAAAATAACAGTGTGTCGCAGGGGTGTGGAGCAGACTGCGAAGATCGGGTGCAATCTGTGTGCGGAATAAAATATGTAGAGCACTTTCACAAGTGCATAGTTCAATTTTCGTATTGTAATCAGCGACAAATATTATCTACTCTCCACTTTAGCAGAAGCACTCAATTACTCTCGCACATGCACTGTGTGAGAATCAGAAGTCATACTGATTCCGCTTGACCACCAGAGACAAAAAGCTCGAAGAGTGTGTATACAGGCAGCAGAGGAGTGATATGCTTGCTGAGCATTCTTGGATATCGTGCGAAGAGTGACGAGTAAGGACGTGCGAACGAAGTAAATTTACCGGAAATGTGAGGTCTTGAGCTTGCAAGTAGAGCGCACTCTGAATTGAGGTCTGAGCTAGAGAGACAACAGCAACCGTTTACCGCTCATACCATCCGTATCGCGCACACCATCTGAATGAGGCAGACGATTACACTCACTGCAGAGGATCTCATGAGAGCTCAGACTCGAAGAAAGTAAGAACTCTGTCCTGGCAGTGAGCACACATATAAGGTAGATGAAGACGATATGCCGTAGGACTACAGCAGTCGATAGTCCGAAGTGCGCCACGTGCTAAAGATTACTATATCGCCGATTGTAAGAGTGTGTAAGTGATATTCTACGAAAGACAGCAATCCGACATGGAGTGAGATTTGACTATGAGGACCATGTGCTTGCGGCCATAATCTTGTAGAGAAAAGAAAAGAAATGCTCTAGAGAAAGTGAATAATGATATGTTCTAAATTACTCTCCACTTTAATAAGTAGTGGTATATAAATATTATTATACTCAACTCTCCTGTAATTATTCTTATAATAATTTATAGTAAGTGAAATACGATATTTCTAGCTCCTAATAAATTTTGTCCTGTGCACAATACTATTAAGTATGCTTATTAATATATATATATAATATTAATAATTAAATATTAACTTTAATATTAATATTATTATATATATATTATAATAAGATAATATTATTTAAATATATTTATAATATATTAATATAATAAATATATATATATATATATTATAATATATATAATTATTATATATTAATATAATATATTATATATATATATATAATAATTATATTTATATTATTATGATAATAATATTAATATACTATAATTTATAATATTAATATATATATATATATATCATATAAATATAATATATTAATATATATTAATTATATAATATTATATATATATATTATATATACATATATATATATATATATAAATATATATAATATAATGATACAACATATTATATATATATCAATATATTTAATACGAAATATTTAATATATTATATATTATATATATTATATATAATATTATATAATATATTATATATATAAATATATATTACTTATTTAATTATATATAAATAATATTAATATATAATATATATAATTAACTTACAGGAGAGAGGGAAATTATTATAAAGCCTTTATTCATTATAAATAGATTATTATTTATGTACTACATAATATAAATTTTGTAAATAGAACTAATTATATATCTAATTATATAATAATATATGGTATATAAAAAGAGATTTTACAATAGATTTTAATAATATATTTATACAAATATCGGCATAATGATACACCCCTTGAAACGTGAATTATTCTCTCACGCTCACGCACTAACTGGTTTGATGAGAATATACTCTGATTATCCTATACCTCACCTAAGTAAAACACCCCTCCTACTATTAGGCATAAATCCTATATATTTTTTCGTGATTAGCTGATTAGACAAAGAACGAGATTCACGAAAAGTATGAAATATATACAAGTAAAGCACATCGTACAAATTATATATTATGTGATATAGAGACAACTAAGTGTGATTTTTGAATATGTGATCCCGTTCGACACACCATTCGTTGTATAATATCGACTGCCGAAGAGGTGGTTACCTGAATAGTGGATTATATCTATGCCGTTTTGTGCAAAATAAGAGAAACATATATGTATTGTGAGTAAAAAACAAGCGAACAAACAAGAACACTCTCTTCCGTGCCTACTAATATATATACTTGGAGGTTATGCATTTGCGTTTAGCGATAATCTATTAGTGTTGACACTCTTCAGTTCTTATCCTCCAGGAAATGCTCAAGTAATATATGCAGCCAACTTTTAAGCAAAACAATTTATGAAATGATATAATATTTTTTAGCAACATATATCGTGACAACTGTGTAAAATTTTCAAGTTAGTAATATAAAACAGAACAAAATTTTAACACCTTTTATAGATTATGTAGCAGCAGAAATGAAACAGTATTACGACAGGTTAGACCTTCGTGATAATTATTCTATGATAGTGATTCCATACTTAGGCTAGCTAACGTGATTTATACTATCAGTATACCTATAGAATAATGTAATTATAGTACACTGTAATTTAGGATAATGTTCTTTTTTATATAAAAGTATATACTATTATTTAATAATAACTTTGATATATAGGTATGTTAGTAACTTTCTTGATGTAAATGATACTTTATTTTAGTATTTTTAGTAGTTATTATGTACCGTACTAAAAATAGTATATACGTAGCATAAGTAGAAAAATATGAGGACGAAATAGTACTAGATGGTAATAAATTACATTTACCAGTAGTTATTTATTTGTATAGTAATATAATTATATAGTTATTATTACTATATTGAATTAATAACAGGAGATTAATTAATTATATAGCATACAATATTATAGTCATTCTATTATTAGTATACTATTACTTTATGGCGTCACGTAGATATTTGGATATACGTGTCAAAGTTAATACGCCGGGATTTTATAATGAAGTGAACAAAATTTACAGAAGACGATAAACACCAATTAAGAGTTGCACATATACTAATAAAGACGACACACATTCAGAAAACACTTAGTGAGTGCTTTCACCGATAAAAGCATAACATATGAACTTTGATTTATCGCAGATAAGTTATTACATCACTATGAGTGTTATCTCTCAAAGTATAGATATAGTGATACGATAATAACGCTCACCTATTTTTTAGTGGCTCGCTGTAGATATGAACTACTTAATATATAGGTAGGGTACTCAGTTAATATAGTAGGGTACTCTACGTTACATAGTAAAATAAATAAATATAGATAAATATAAATAATAGATGTTTAGTATAAATATATATATTATGAGTAATATTATTATTTATTATTTTAGTAAATATAGTATATATAAATAACCAAACCTAATCTCCTAATCCTATTCCTAACCAAACCTAATGCCCCCTTAAGTATCTAACCTATCGTACTAAAACATTATATTGTTTCTGAGTTATATTAAAAGTATATTCTTTTATATTATACTTTAATTAATTACATTAATATATATATACTAATTATAATTATTAATATATAGATAAATATATATATATATATATATATATAGTATATATATTTATAATATAATTCATAATGATAGATATATATATATAATGTATTAGTAGATATATATTTAGATATACTCACTAGACTAGTAAATATTAGTTATTAAAGAGTTATATTTATATATAATGTTGATAATTAATGTATATATATAAAAATAGATAATATAACCATAAATATAATATTTATATATAGTGTATTAATATAATATATTATATAATATTCTATTATATATAGAACTATGTAATAAGTATAATTATATATGTACCAGTAGTTATATATGAACAATCGGGGGTAATAAATTATTATTAATGATAATTATGGTGCCGGTAACACTACCATATTAGGCATACTAAATAGTAGATGAACTGACAATACCTCCATATCGTAGGTAGAGAACCCGGTTACTACTCTTCACTCACGTATAACGAATCAACAATATCTTCTCAAGTAAAAGATTATATTATTACTCGAGCAGAGACACGAGGAAAGTTAGATGCTCTTGACAATTAACGGCCGGATGTACAAGGAATCTAAGCGTAGATTAAGGTGCTTAGAGACTATCCGATTCACGCCACCTTTCAAACTTAGGCACCGCTGTACTAGTTGGTGATGCCATCCGTTTCAGGGAGCAGCGCGGATTTCATGCCGGCGTACACGTATGCACTGAACTTGCGTTATGCAATTCACACAGCCGTGAAAGAAAAGATAGCACTAACAGAGAATCGCGATGTTGGTGAGTATTCGCAAGCCATATAGATGGCGAACGGACTTGCGTTTGTAGTCATGTAATCCGCAATTGGATTATATAAGTATTAGGTATGAGGTAATATTTAGTAAAGTAGTGTATATTAATTATTATAACTAAGTAGTAATATACGACATATAGCCGGTAAATGTATGAATACAAATAAAATGCTATCACTACTAACAAATAATACAGCAACTATTAATATTATATTATCTATAGTGTCCAGTATTATCCTATTATAGGTGACTAATACTCACTCAGAATATAGTTACATCTACTCAGACACTAGTAATAACTGCCTACGAAAATACTTAACCTAATACGTACTATACAACTATAAGCAGTGGTACATATAGTATAATATACGTCCCATACCTCATGATACCCCTACAACTTTAGTCACTCTGAATACACCTCACTGTGATAATGTAGCTATGTCTGTCACTTATTAAATAATAAGATATCGTAAGTGTTATGGATTCTAAGAGCACTGTTAGATTTATCTATTTTTATTCTTTCTGAGATCACTCCATCCTACGAGGGCGTCTCTAGACACCCGTATGAGGATAGACTCGATAACTAGATAGGACGGAGGTTGAAGCGATTGTGAACATAGGAAAAGACGTCACTCACCTCATTTATGACCCATATATGTATATATTTCAAAATTTTATCTAAACTCCTAGACTTCACGTTCATTCGGCATCTAGCTCCGGCTAATGCGCTCCTCATTATAGATCTATATACATATGCTATCAGTAATTATCTCATTCTCTAGGCTTCGTAAATACTTTCTCCATCTTCCTTCATCTTCCTGCTAATTTTATATCATTAACGTATCTCCTTCATTATCTTACTTTATTATTCTCATAGTGACTCAGTGATGGTGATAGTGCTCATGAACACCTTCCTAAGTATTTTAACTCTCAATTCGTGTCTCTAGGGTCGCATAAAACATACAGGAATAGATATCACCTTCAATTTGCGCCTGATTATATTGTTTGTAGTCAGATTCGACTCTACGTGTGTCCAACTTCGGCTATTCCGGCTCAGAGTTTACTGGCCTCATTGTGTCAAACTCAGGTTCCTTTTCACCTTCTCACGGACTCACGTATCCAAACTTCATGAAGTCTTTCGCTAATATTTTTATTGTGCTAGACTATCATGCACAAGCCAGTGCAACCTATCAAACTATAACGGTGTCAAGCTAGAAAAGTGGCCTATGATGTCTTGAATATGTACATTTAAATTACCTTAAACCTTGTAATCCGTCGTTATCGAATTAACAACGTATTATGTGGGATTAAGCAGGATTAAATAATTACTATAAAGGCGTGAGCTCAAGAATCATTTACTTCCTTTGTAATGTGTGCTATCACTTAAACTGAGCTATATATATATATATTATATTTATAATATAATATTATATATATATTTATATAATTATAAATATATTAATAGTATATTATCTTATTAATTTTACAATTTTGTATTAGGTATATTTTTAAGTAATTTTGGTAATATATGTAACAAAAAATGTAGAGGTGAGCTCAGCTTATAATAAAATAAATAAATTATGATTTTCCAAATAAATGGGCGGGTGAGCTATTTAGAACGAAATATAAGTATATAATATTATATATTGATTTATTAAATATATTATATATAATATATATGGGGTCTGAAAAAGTATAAAAATTATTCTAGTTGTTTTTACATAGTAACCATCCGCGTTCTGTTTTATGAAACTGAGAACCAATATGATAGCTACAAGTATTATAAATTTAAATTAACGGCTGCCGCTTGATGTTGCTTCAAGCAATAAAAAATATCTGTGTTCATTATTCTTGTTCCAGTTTTCTCTATTGTGAAGTATTTAGAAGGGTCCCTTAATATATTGTGAATTAGCACAATTAATAGTGTGTCATTTTAATTATTCATTGGACATTCCTACTTTTTTTAATATTGGTGAACCATCTTTACCACAGAAGCTCATTTTGGTCATAAATCTATCTTTAAATCACATATTTATGTGTATCCGCGTTAAAAACCAACAAAACACTAATCATTCCTTTCAAGATCTGATAGTGAAATACTTGCAGAGAAAAGTATCATAATTTTCTTACATTTTTTGTATTTTATCTCTGTCTTCTCGGTGAGAAACCATTAAATCTGCTGATTGAGAAAACAATGCTTGCTGCGCGGAGTTTTTTTGAAACTATATGAAGGTAATTTTTGAGAGGTGCGAATAATGTTTTTACCTCCACAAGCTAGCTCATTAGACGTAATTTGGTTATCTCTAGAGAAAAATATAGTGAACGTGTGATGTGCCGGTTTATCTTCCTTATCTATAAACTTTGACTTACTATCCTTTAGAATAACAAGAGCATAATAAAGAGAGTGAAGTGTCTTTCATCTCAGATTGTATAGTGTATCTAAAATACATAAATGTAAACTGTGTGAGAAAATGATATAGTAATATAACTGAGATACGTTTAACGAATCTCCAATATCTCAGATATACCTATATCTCTTTTCGTGTTGACTTCTCTATATACGGTGACTGGCTGTCCGTTAGAGATAGACAAAGTTCCTAATCATAGACAACGCAAAGGAAACTCATCAAATCATTGATTGAATATGAGTGAAAAAGATATGCAATTCATAGTAAAAATTTTATTTATTAATAAAAAAATGGCAGCCTTACAACAATTCCAGAAAATAATCATCTCTTTAAACACCACTCATTGCTCAGTAGTCAAAAATCCGCAACACCGTTCCACATATACCGAAAGAAACAATAAATTTCGCGAAATACAAGAAGAGAAAAATGTAGGAAAAAAAAAGAGTTTCAATCATGTAGACCATAGACTCTCAACCCTATTTCCGTCTACCAGCCCTATTTTGAAAAATTCAATTATTTTTTAGCGCCCCCCAAATTTTTTGTTACTTTACCAAAACTTTAAAAACCACAATGACATATAGGCACATTTTCATGAGTAGAGTTCGATATATACTATCTACCTATTAATATATGCAATATATATACGACACATATATATATATATGTATAATAAAATGCTTTCAGATATATATTATATATATATATATATATACTATATATTATATAATATATATATATATATTAAGTATATATTTTACGTATATATATAATATTTTTATATATATAGTATTATATATATACTATATATATACTATAATATATATATTATATAATATATATATAAGAGTATCTGTATCGGCAGGTGGCTGAGTGGTGCGTTTGCACGCTTAGGGTCGTGAGTTCGAGTCTTCGTCAAAACGGTATTTGTACTTTCGACTAGTCACCAGTACGGACACGAAATGTTTACTAATTGTTAGGAATTTTCTTAATTCAGTACAGTTTACGGGCATATAGTGTATTAATAACATAGTTGTATAATACATTAATCTCAATTACCCTCACCCACTCATCCATAGCCAACACATACAACGGGTACAACCTTTAATACACATACAGACACCTACATTCCTCTTCGCCTCACGCACAGTAGGTCTGTGAGCCCAGAGTCTAGCCATGCCCTTTGATGGCTGCAATATCTTTGACTTGGTTCAGACTGAGGCTGGGATTACTATCACCCTGATAACTGTGGCACCTTTCCACTTTGTATGGGCCCCACTGGTCGGGAAAAAACATAAAATAGTAACTTTTCCCCCGATTGTCGTGGTAAAATAAATAGAATAAAAAAATGTAAAAAATATATATAATAATACTATTATATTATATATATATATATATATATATATATATATATATATATATATATATATATATATATATATATATATATATT
>JABUQX010113027.1:0-5000 GCA_015478945.1 Trachelipus rathkii | reverse complement strand
TTATTGCATGTCGGACGCTATCAATCATCGCAATAAAAAGTCCGTTTTTTATTCTTAAATACTCTGCGAAGAAACTTAATAAGAGAAATAATTGACGAGAATTTTATTTAGTAAAGTACTTACTGTTTGTCTTAAAAGGCACATATTCGCCAGGCTTCTCTGCAGAGCCTCAATACATACTGAGCATCGCTAGTACGGTCTATCCGCCGTTCTCATCTCATAGACTTCTCAGGCTGCACGTTTATGAGTGGTAAACTTGATTATGGACGCTCCGACAAGCGCAAATCTGAGAGAAAAGACACCGTTCTAGCAGACCGTAAATCCGATTACAAATTGAAATTATGGCATCATAATAGTGATCTTGTCAGAGAATATCATTTAAATTTCTATTTCTTGAATTAAGCCGTAAAGAACGTTAAAAGGGACACCTAATACCTAATTTACAAAGTTCATTTTAAAACAATCCATTATTGGGGTTAAATTATCAAAATAGCTTATCTACTGTTTATACTTCCACCATCACTATATTATATAGATAATGCTACGATGTAATATATATTATTACTACTCTATATATACTTATTATATATATATATATATACCCCTATAATATATATAGTAGTATAATATATATACTATATATACTATATATATATTAGTATTATATATTAATATATATATATAATATTCCTTTACTATAAACCAGGGGACAATGAATAAAATAGATCGGAATGGTTGGTACATGCTATCTCAGAATTATTTACCAGCGCTAAGATTGCCTTCTTTCAATGTTGTTGTACGAAAAGAAGAATTAATTTTAATTTTAGGCCACCGGTTTTACCAGAAGCCCCGCTGAGTGCGTGGGCGGATCTCGCCATGCATGGCGGCGCAAGAGTATCTCACCTTACGGTATTTCGTTAATTTAAAAAAAAAAAAAAAAAAAAAAAAAAAAAAAAAAAAAAACATATCATTTAGCGTCCAAATTCGCTCTACAAAACTTTACGTAGGATACATGCAGATTTAAACTGAATAAATTGCGCGCTGCCACTCAAGCCTTACTTCATTTTTAATAAGCTTAGACTTGGTGAAGTCCAAATAAATAGAATATCAATTTCTCTTTTACCTTTTTCGTTAATATTAATTAAATTATATTTGGAAAAATATGAATATATAAGGAAAGTTTGATCTATTATTCTTTTCATAAATTTAGATCATAAAATGCATTTCTTCCCAGTTTTACCAACCTTACAAAGCTTAAATTTTTTTCATTGCGTCCCTTGGTTGTACATAAAGTACCTTTATTATAATAGTTTAGTATTACCTATTTATATACTATATATACACTATTACTATATATATATAATCTTATACTATAGTTATAATAATATATATATATATAAATAATTATATAGACAGACCACAAAGACCTCTTCGTATTGAGCCGTTCGCACGATGTCATGCCCTTCTTTCCCAAATCGTCCCGATAAGCATAGTCATATCTAGACACTCTTGAAGTTGACCCGCTTCACTCATGCCGTTATCAGTGCCTCCAGAAACCGCTCGTTTTAAACGCATAGACACGTGCATCTCGCGTTGAAATACTCACCTCTTGACTTGCCTGACGCGTTCGATATGTACGTCACGACGGCGCATTCCGCTTAAGCAGTATAGCCTCCGTGTACTGCTCAATATAAAATATATATATATATATATATATATATATAATGAGGGTGTATGTGGTTATGTGGACTTGGACAACAAAATGAAGGTTGTTATATAACCAGAAAGTTTTCAAGAGCTTTAAAGAAAAACTTAGAAAAGAGACCTAAAAAATTCGTCTGGAGAAAATATATAAAGCAGAGCTTCTCAGAAATATTCTAGAAAAGGAAAATATTGATGGTTGGTTTGTGTGTGATCGGTTTGAAAACGCTGTGTGGATCGTTCGTTCAGACTAAATATTTTTCTTCCTTTTAAAAATTCCATACGTTGGTGATATTAGATAAAAATGATAGCCACAAAACTGATTAAAATTATTTAAAAAAATGAATTCGTTTGCTTCAAAGGTTTGAATTGTGTTTACTCGAGATATCGAACCCATAAAAGACATTATGCAGAATATGACATTGTGCAAAAGATGACGTTATGAAAAAAACGATGTCATCAAATGAAAACATTATGTACGCATGCTTAGGAAATTTTATTGACAACTTGACAGTTTGATGTACTACACAAATACAATAATTGCCTTTTAAAGTAGCAATTTGTAAAGGTGAATTACAAAGAGAGGTTGCACCGTTATTCGTAAAAACTTAGCTCAATAATAATAATACATAATAATAATAATAATAATAATAATACATAATAATAATAATAATAATAATTAATAATAATAATAATTAATAATAATATTAATAATAAAATAATAGCTCAATAATAATAATAAATAATAATATATAATAAATACTAATAATAATAATAAATAAAATATAATTAATGAATAATAATTAATAATAAATAATAATAATAAAATAATAATCAATAATATATAATAATAATAATAATAATAATAATTATTTTTGTTTTGTTAGTAATTCATTTTAAGACATAGTTCTAGACTTAAAACAAATTAAAAAAAATGTATTATATTCATTTCCGAAATTTAGCCAATATTACTTAAATACAGGCCCTTAATTTCTTCATGATAATGGATAAAAACATTTTGTTATGTGTTCATATGATAATTAACTTTATGTTATAAGAGTATATAACTGCTTTAAATGTACTGTTATGAAATAAAGATGCGAAAAAAAGTTATGAGTGCATCATATGGAAACTAGTCACCCAATGAGCAGGACAAATAACTGATGCCACACTAAGAAAAAAAAACAAAAAAAAAAATGATATGTTAAGAATACAGGCGAGACAAAGAACTTTGTAAGCATCTCATCCATGCGTTCTGCGCCCTTCGCGACAACGCTTTACCAATATAAGTCACTTGGCGAGTGTGTATTTTCATTTTTAGGAAAGTATCTCTTCTGAAGAAGAACAAATCTCCCAACGATTCATTTTCGATTGGATTTTTCAAAAGTCACTAACTACGTATTATTAAAAAGATTCGCCTAATAAGTGTACATGGTAATGGCTACACCTTGTCAAACTTCGAGAATCAGGAAAATTGTCATGATCTCAAAAAAAAATATTGAACTCAACAGTATCAAAATTCTATCATTCATATCATTCTTCGAGCCATTTCTTAAACTTTCCATATTAGATTTTTAAATACTCAAATCATTTGCAACAATATTCTTTAGCCTTTTGTTTCTGTTTTTACTTACTGAAAGCGGAGAATTCTCAACGTAACTGGGGATATACAATTCTGCGCTCTCAGGAAGACAAAAACTACCCTTTCACAGCCCACAGTAAATCCAAAGCAACGTATAACGGCCCCAATTTGAAGAGCTCGCGATTACCGATTATCTCTTTTTTCCTAAGTAATTTAATAAACGCTATTACCACTCATAACATTTAAAACAATGGGTGCAATAATACTCAGACTCCATTTTTCTTGTTTCTCGTTGAAATAAGTCATTTGACTGAAAAGATATTTAACTTACTTGAAATCTTCCTGTAGTATCAGTATCTTGGAGAGTTAATACGATAGGGACAAACATGCTGCGAGGCACGTATCATTCAGTTTTCTTAAGTTAAAAATAATAGAAATTGTCTGTTTATATCGTACCCAGTTTTTGAAGTGATGAAAAGTACTAGGGTTTTGGTATTTATCTATATTCCCATATGTTTGGATAAGAAAATTTGCTTTCATCTCTCTTCATATTACTACCAGGCTAAACGTTAAACTCCACAGGGAACTTCTTCTGTCTGTATCCAAATAACTTCGGTTCTCATCTAATATTTGAAGAGAGATCATTTTAAAATCTTAAAGATACGGAAAAAATCAGGTGAAAGATACATCCTCGATCTGTTCAGTGCCTTATGGATATATTTCGGGTGTAGGAAACAAAAAAAAAGGTATTTATTCTAGATTATTTTAAAACTTCTATTCATCGAACAAATAAAAGAAACTAAAATCTAGAATATATATACTGTATATGGTAATTAAAATTTTTGAATCTCAACAACATGATCTATTAATATTTTTTCGGGATAAATTTCTAACGTATATTTTTCCGAAAAATTCTTCTGTACTGGGTCGCCAGTGGTTTAAAAAGGCTTAGTGTTCTAAGTGTAAAACTTCTTAAAATACTATGTCTTAGTAATATATGCAACATAGAAAATTATAGTGAAGTTGATACAGATTTCTCTTTAATTTTCGCTAAGCAAGAATTTCAATGTTACACTCATCCTCCCAAAACAGTGAAACATGAGTTTTTTGTAAATCGTTGAGTATATATAAATATATATATATATTATAACTCTATATACTTCATACATATACATACTACTATATATAAGCGTATATTTAACTACTCACTATATATATATATACTATAATATATAATATAATATAATTAATCTCATTATATATATTTATATATCATCTAAATATATAGTATATATATATATATATAGATATAATAGTATATTATATACTACTAAATATATTATATATCATATATATATATTCATATATACTATAAATATATATACTAATATATATATATATTTATATAACATATATAATATATAAATATAATATATCTAATACTAATACCTAATTCATATTTTATGTATTATATATGTATTATATATATATTATATGTATATATTATATACTAAGAAGTATATATATATATATTATATACATATTATATATAATATATATAGTCTAATTATATAAACAATATCATAAATTCTTTCAAGTCTATATCATATATTATTATATAAATATAATATATATATAAATATAGTACTATATATATATACTATATAATATATATATATCAGTACATATATATCTATATTATACTCACGTATATATA
>JABUQX010113026.1:15000-50514 GCA_015478945.1 Trachelipus rathkii | reverse complement strand
GGAAATGATATCCAAATGCAAGAAGGCGTGATATTTAAGCTTTAGGAAGCATCCAGTATAAAAATGATGGCGTATCAAAGGCTCTATAAAAAACGTGAATATCCATAAATTGGAAGTAATGCTCCAACAAATATAAAAAATAAAAAAAATGAAAAATATACAGAAATCAACAAAACCTAAGATACCGAATCGTACAAAACCAAGGCATAGGAATTGACAATCAGTGTTCAAAAACAAAACCAAACAATACTTTGAGAACGATAGAAAGAAAAAATATAAAATTCCCCATCTATTAATATATAAGTGTATAAAAGGCTCATAAAACCACGTATATCATACATATTGGGGGTAAATGTCACATATGCGCTGGAATTTGTGATATGTGCTTATCATATATGGGAACCTTAATTAATTATACGGCCCCACTGACCTACAATATTTATTATAAGTACACCCCCTGATCCAGTATAGAATGTTTAAGAAAAAATAATTGCAATAAATTTTTACAATAATAACTAATCATAATAATAATTAATACCAAGTAGAAAACATGATAGTCTAAGTGTTAGAAATTGTTCCAAATGAAAACCAAAGAGAAGCTAATAGTCTTAGTTAAAAATTATTAAATAAAAATATAATAAGAATTTCACAGTTAATTTAATTTAAGGTGTGCTAGTCCAAAATAAATAATCTACCAATAATGGCCATTAAAAACCTGAATCTTCCAATTGCCCACCAACCATCTCAAATGGTGTATCACTCTAACCCTTATAGACCCTACATGTTCTGTGTCGTCCAATATACCGAACGTATTACTCATATAAAATAATTAATAAATGGCATAGAGACAAAATTAACCCTAGTTAAACAGACATAATCCCTCATTGTACGTGTTACTAAAATATAGTAATGAGCGTTAGGAATATTATCATATCAAAGAAAGAGAAAACTAATAGTCTTAGATTAATTATAATGAAAACTAAGGCCAAACATTACAACACCTAAAAAAAAACCTCTATTTATAAATAATAATCAACTGCCCATACGAACCCTTACTACAATTAATTTTAATCTTCGAAAATAGTGTATTTTAAACTATTAATTTACTTTAATTATATTAAGATACAGTATGAAATAATATAAATCAGTGAAAATAACCAATCGAAACGACTAGTATAAAATCAGGGATATAATTCAATTTAGAAGTACCTATCAGATAAAATATCGAAGAAAATATCTTTAGGGATGCTGAAGTTGTCAAGGCTGTCTGATAAAGGAAAAATGTTTTTATTAATAAATAGTAATAAAAGATAATATATTAATAAATCAAATACATTATATATATTAAACTCTAACTCAGACCTACTCATCTTAACTTTTATAGCAAATTATTGATATACTTAGAGTAATAAACTGTTCATAAGTGCACAAATATATAATAGTAATCAGACAAATACTAAGTAAAGAATTTAAGGATTATATAATATTTAGTACAGTTAAATATATAAGGTACAAACGTAAGAAATTAAAAAAAATAAATAATAAGGAAGTAAAGGTTGATAAAACCTTTTACATCCCCATCCCAAAGTTATAAACGGTGACAAACATTAAAACTTTTTAAGATAATTTAACTATATTAAATAAAATTATACTATAAACATCAAGTCTTTTATGCGTTGAAATAAATTAACATACTTATTTTAAAAATATTATTTATTTTAACTCTTGAAGTATAGGGAAAATGTAAATGGAACGGTTTAATTTAGTGAGCTTTTGAGTAGCTAATTAAAGGAAACTTTTAAACCAAATTATTTCCAGGTGTGGTGGAAGAGCATAGAAGCGGACTAGAATCATACCCACTTAATGTGAACATACGACGGTCCTCTCAAAGGCTCACACACTATATTATCAGGACAGTTGAATGATCCTAACATAAAAAATTATCCAACAAAACAACACTAATCGAATTTTTTTTCTATATTTTCCTCCTGATGCTTTTCATTGCTTTCCAAAAACGAAATTCCAGTTCGAAAATATGTTCATAATTTTTGAAGATTGTAATAAGGACCATAAAAAGGGAACTAGGAAATATAATCAGGATAAGACATTGAGATGAAATCTCTATATAAGAGACCACTGCTCAAATTAATAATACAGTTAGTGAATTAACATCATAGAAAATGCAAAGAAAGATAGATATTATATTATGGAAAGTATAATTATAAATTATTAGATCATTAATAATTAACATAATATTATATTAAATTATACATATTATAATACACTTAAATAGATAAGAAACGGTAAATGACATCCTCATCAAAGAAGAATAATAAGATATACTAGTTAAAATTCGGTATATTATTATTGAATATATTGCCAATATGAATAATTATTCCATCAAGAATAACAATAATATAATGAACATATTAATAATATTTAATTAATAAATATAATATAATTATATAATTATTAATTATAATAAAATAATAATTATTATTATAATTATTTAGATAATTTATACGTCATAATAATATATGTAAATTATATAATATAAAATTTACCATTTATAGTATATCTAAAACATTAAAGATAAAATAAAGATGGATATGGAATTTATAAAAAACTTTATTTTTATTATTATTTAATTATATATATTATTATTATTATTATATTAAATATATTTAAAAATCATATATTATTATTAAATTTATTAATAATATATAATTGATATTACATATCAGGGCTGGTGGTCCTTTATCCTTATTAATATCTTTTTTCTTTTCTTTTACACTTATATTTAAATCAATTTTTTTTTGTAAAGTGATTATGGGTTGTGAAACAATGTGTACACTGGTTTCACTGCAGGTATCGATAATTCCGAAGTTATGCTAAATAATAATTAAATTAATATTAGCAAGGGTCTTAATTAGCCATATTCTTATTTAAGCTTTTAAAGAATTTAAGCCTGGCATAAACAAAATATAAATATAATAATAATATTAACTAATATAAATATATAATATAATATAAATAATTCATTATATTATATTATAATTAAATATTGTTTATTATTTAATATTATAATTATTTATTATATATAAATATCTATTTAATTATTTATATAAAATTTATATAATATATAAAATGATAATATTATATATTAATATATTAATAATTTTTATATAATATATTAATTATGAATAAAACTAAATTATTAAAGATAATATTATTATTAAAATTATATTCATATATATAATTATATATATAATAATTAAATTCCTATAAAAAATATTATATAATAATTATTAAATTATATTATATTTTATATTATTAATATTATTATTAATAATATATATATATATATTTATATATTATAATTATATATATTTATATATATATAATAAATTATGTTTATAATTTATATATTGATATAAATTTCTATAATTATTAATATTATAATTATTAATTTGTTAATTATTGCATAATATAATATACTAATATATATTAATATAAAATTATTGATAATTATTCTTCTAACGCTTCAATTGTCATCTGAGGAGATATATACACCATTTAATATTAGTCTATAAAATTAGTATATAATAAGATAATTATTAGTTAATTATAATAATATGATTAGTATTAATTATATAATATGAGTATTATATTATAATATACATTATAATTTTATTAAGTATGATAATATTATATATATTAATATTAATAATATAATATTTTATAATTTAATATATATATTATATATTATAATATAATTATATATAATATATATATTAATATATATATATAATATATATATATATATATATAATTATATATAATATATATAAATAATATATATATATAAATATATATATATATATATATATATATTAATATATATATTAAAATATAATATATATATATTATAAATATATATTTATATAATATATATATATTATTTATTATATTATATATTATATTTAATAATTATTAATTAATTAATTATTATATATATATTATATTATATATATTAAAAAATATTATATATATATTTAATGATAAGACAATAACATCTTGAAGATTTTATGATTTTATTTCTAATTTATTAATAAATGAAAGATTAAATAATATAATAATCATAATAATATTTAGGATACTTTTGTATTACAATATGTTATAATGAAAATTATATATCAATATATCTTTAATTACTATAAGTCATTCATTTTATTTCATTATATAATAAAAGATTTTAAAATATGTTCCAATAACAAATCCACTTTTATTATTTCAATAATTTATTAAATGAATGATTGATTGTTCAAAACCTCTTAATTAATACATAATTGCCTAATTTTACTTGTATGATGAGATTTAATTAATTAGAAAATTTAAAATATTATATCAAGTCATTAATATATTCTTATCATATTTAGTAAGGAATATTTATTTTAAAAATCCAAATTTATATTACATTCGTTTTATTTAATTTAAAAGGAAGATTAAAATTTGCTTCAAAATTATAACCTCGTTGTTATTTCATTATTTACCATTTATACTATCTAAATGCTGTAATGAATAAAAATTCCAAATTAATTTAATAGTTTAATGGTATTTTATTTCATTTTTATATATGAGCGTCTAGCTCAGTGTAATTAGTAAGCAATACTCGTTAATTAGCAAGTTGATATTACTATTGATATGATATTGATTTGATTTTGAGTAATGATAGTTGATATATAATGAATTGAATAATTACGACTATATTGGTATTGGACGGTTCGTAATTGACAAAATCAATTTATTAACAGTAAACTAATAAAGAGCATACTTTAATTTAACTTTTTAATTTAATTTAATTTGATTTAATTTTAATTTAATTTACTTTGATTTAATTTTAATTTAATATAGCTTTTTTCTTTTTTTTTATTTATAATGAGGATTGGTATATAATTTTAAAATAATAAAATTATTATATATTATATATTGTTTGTGCAATTATTTTAGAAGATTATTAATTTTTGAATCATCAGTCGAAATATTACATAAGAATTATTTATTATATAATCAATAGAATTATTTTTATTTATTATTTCTTTCATTTATAATGAAGATTCATATACAAGTTCCTAAAATTATTATATATTTGTTATTTTATTCATTTATATACGAAGATTATTAATTTAATATTTCAAGCTATTCAAAAATAATGGATTATAAAATTATTTTGATCTTAATTTATTTAGAAGGTTTATATTTTGTATTGATTATCCTTAATCAATTTATATAGTTCATGCTTTAGATTCTGCATAAACCAACTATTTTATCATATTTGTTCAGAATATGTTTCTCCATAAATTTTCATGTTTAATATCTTTTCCACTAATCTTTTGAATATTTGCTTATCAGCAACATATTTCACCCTAAAATACCTCTTTTGTCTACAATTTTTATTTTCATTTTTTAAATGGTAAAAAATATAATTTTTATAACAGAATCATTTATTTTCAAAAACTCTTCTATTTAAGAGTTTTTATATATTATTTCAATATATTATATTATTATGTGTAATATATAATAATTAATTAATTATTATTATTAATTTTTATTTAATATATTCATATATTAATTATTTTTATATTATTATATTATGTTTTATATTTAGTTATATTAATCATAATTATGTTAATTATAATTATATAATATATAATATTGTATTTTATTTATAATAATATATCATATAAATATTATATATATATTTATATATTTATATTGTAATATTATTTAATTATAATTATTATTTATAAATATTATTATTAATTATATAAATATATTTAATTATTAATTATATATTATATTATATATATAATTATTATATAATAATTAATTTATATATAATCATTATATTTATAGTGTATTATTATATATAATATTATGATTTTATGTTATTATATATTATATTATAATGAAGTATTATTAAGTATATAAAATATAATAGATATATTTATAATTATTAATTAATATAATGTTGGTTAAATATTTGTATTATATATTGATAATATATTATATATTTAATAATATATTAATATATAATATATATTAAATATAATTATATATTAGTTAATTAGTTTCAAAGTATTATAATTCATGATTGATTATATAATATAATAATTATTACCATTCATAAATATTGGATTAGAGTTTAATATAAATTAATATATAATATAATATTATTAATTATGTAGGTTATTTTATATAAATTCATAATTAAGAGTATATAATTAATTTAATTAAATTATGTCTTATTAATATTTATATATAATATAATTTATAATATTATTAATATTTAATTATTATTTATATATATTAATATAATATATATATTAATTTATAATTTATAATATTATTTATATAAATTATTAATAAATTATTATAATAACATATATATATTATATAATATTATATATATATATATATATATAAATTATTATTATATTATTTAATAAATTATTTATAATCAATATTATTATATATTTATATAATTATATTAAATTATTATACATTATTATATTATATATATATATTAATTTATATTATTAATATATAATATATTATACTAAGTATAATTGTTATATAAAATAATATAATATAATTAATATTTTATATATATTTATGTTATATTATATAATAATAATAAAATCTACATTAAGTACTTATTCTTTAACCCTACATATATAATTTAGAGATTTATTAATTTAATATATATATATATAATATATATAATAGATGAGTTTAATTATATTATAATATTAATAGTAAATAATATATAAGGTAATAAATTATATTTATATATATAATTAAATTAATACATTTATGCTTAATATATAATTAACTTATAAATTAATAATAATAATTTTATAAATATTATTATGTAAATTAATTTACCAATATTATATATATAATCAAATAATATTAATGAATTTAACTATATATTATGGATAACATGAAAAAAATAGGTAGCATTAATCAGTTCGTGATATCTAGTGATATTAGATATATTAGTGCTTTACAATAATTTAATAGCCTTATTAGTAATTATAACTCTAAGTATGATTGAAAAAATATATATTTAAGAATATATAATAGAATTAGTTAATACACCTTGGGGGTGTTTGAAGCACTATACATACTCTTTTATCTATTTAATGTATATATGTTTTATTGCATATATATATTAAGTATATATTTAGCGTATTTATAATTTCAGTATATAATATTATAAAAGAAGTAGGGTTAATATATAATATATTTTGCTCTCTAAAACATAATACCTAATTATTTTAAATTTTGATGTCTTTATATTAATATTAATGTTAATAAATAATATTAAAATAATTTATATAAAAATAAAATAATTAAAATTGTTTTAATATTTGATGTATTAGAAAATAAATTATTTTAATTACATCTATACATTTAAATTGAATTATTTTAAAATTAAATATGATATGCATTTATATTCTTTACCTTCCATTCTGAAATAAATATAAAATATTTTTCTATTTTTTTTAGATAAATGTAATTCGGCACAGATAATTAATTTGATCTTAATATACTACTAATTTTATATATATATATAATAAATATTATTATATAATATATATATCACGTCAATTATATATATATATATATATTAATTATTTTAATATATAAATGATATATATTTTAATTTATATATTAATTATTCATTTAACTATAATTATATTTATTAAATAAATTAATAATATATCATTAAAATATAAATTAAAAAATTATATTAAATATTTTAATAGTAATTTATATTAATTATTATAATATATATATTATATTATATATATATATATATATTATATTATATATATATATATATATAATATATATATATATATGATGATCTAATATTAAATATATTTAATATATATATATTTAATATTTATAGAAAAGTTCCAACTCAACTTACAAGATTTTTTTGATTTTATCAATTATAGATTCAGTAAGATTATATAATATTTAAAGAAAAATTTTAAGTATATTAATATATATATCGATATATCATACGTGCTTAAATGAATGATAATAGATTTTATAAATAGGATTTTCCAGTAAAATCATTGATATTCAATTCTTTAATATTTATAAGAGTATTAAACTAACTGATTTTAGTATTTTTTCAATTATCATGATAGTACTTTAAATCTCGAGTACCTAAAATTTTTATACAATTTAATAATTTTTATCATAATTGATAATATATTTTTTAATTAATATATATTAAGTAGTTTAATAAATTAATTGTTTTATTTTGTATTTATGAATTTTATATATAAATTATAATGTTAATAAGATTTAGAAATTATAATTTTTATTAAAAGATGAATTGGTCAGTATCATTTTACAAAGATATATAAATTATGTAGTAATAATGAATGCTCAACTTATATGATAAATATTAACCAATATTATTGGTTTTTAATTTAATATTTCATATTTAAATTATAAGATTAAATAATATTTATAGATCTTACCAAATAAGGTTAAATAATTGAAGAAAACCAATGTTTTAATGCTAATATTTATTAAAGCAACAATTAATTAATGATGAGTTCCTAAAATTTATTATAGTGAGTTTATTGATTTGATTTCATTTTAATTAATGATAACTATAATATGAACAGTTAGTATGAATCAAAACTTTATTGTTTGTTATTGGTAAGTCGAGAGTACAAATAACTTTAACACTAGTGCATCTATCAAAGAAATTTTTCATAATTATATAATTATCCATTTCTCATTAAAAAAAAAAAGTCAATTATTTTCATTCAAAAATCATTAAAGATATATAATAATATACCAAGTGATACATAAGAATAATAATTTTACCAGATACGTTGGTTTATACCGAGCTTGACTTATTAATTATATTATATATAATATATATTAATAATAGTATATAGTTCTATCAATTTTTTTATTAGATAAGTTATATTATATATATATAGTAATTTCTTTATTATACAAAATCTCAAAGAACATATATATAAATATAATATATATTATTATATATATATATATAATATATATATTAATATAATATATATTAATTAATATATATATATATATTAAATATTAATTATAATTATAGTCATCTTTTAATCCCTATTCCATTAATGTATGAAAATTGAAAATACTCAAATACTTGAATAATAATGATTAGCACGAAACATTACTCTTCTATAGGCCTTTCTCACTATTATTTTTACTACATATCTATATCATCTAAATCCTTTGTAGTATACGAATTAACTTGCATATATAACTTCATCTATATTATTTATTAACCATCCTTCTTCTATAAATATTCTATCTTCATTGGTATTTATTACATATGCCTTTCATGTGCACTTGACTTTAGATTTATACCATTTTAGTTAATCGGGTAAGCATGGTTCCTGAATATTATATCTATATTATAATACTATATAGGCCGAAATCATTATTCGATTGCAAGGTTACTTTATGGGTACGAGACTAGATAGTGACGATGGTGGATATTAGATTGTCACAGTCTCCTCCACTAGCGCATATCTTATCATTACTCTCAGGAAGATGCTGATCGTGATCTGCGATAGCTTAGTCACCCGTCTTAATTTTCAAGAGATGTCAATCTAATTATATATCTCTATTCCCCCTATCGATATACTTGCCTTCTTTTACTCTCTCTCACAAAATTGTAGTGTAATGGCAGTCGCGAATATCTATACGTCCACAACACTAATTTCAGAGAATAATAGATAAGGAAAAGCTCTTTTGATAACTATCGCCCAATTACATATAGCTCTTATATAAGATATATCATGTAATTCTGATATCTATTACAAGTCCTTTGAAACCCTTTTCCTTTTCACCTCTCATTTTTTAGACCTGATACTGTAGGAATAATTCTTATCATCTTTTCTACTTTTTATCGTTAACTCCGTGCCCAAGTACAGGACTTTGTGGCGCTCGAAGGTATCTGTATATACTTCCACTCTAAGCATATTGGATATATTCCCCCTTATAGGTGTAATTATTGAAGGAGTGATGCATTGAAAGCATACAGCGGTATGAAACGAGCTATATAATACATATACCAATAGACAAAAATTTGGATCGGGTATTGCCTACGCTCGTGTCACATCTCTCCAAGTTTCCCTTCCTTATGTGAGACTCTTTACACACTCTTCCTATATTGTGACTATTACTTAATTGTCCTTAGCTTTCTTTTTCAATATCGCCTATCAAATAAAAGTCGGCTAGTTAGTTATATGTAATAGGGCGCTAGCGCTAGTGAAGATAACTTTACTGAGTGTGCTAGTATCCTGAATACATATAAGAATATTGACTTGTGCGCCGTTCATATCCTACGGGTTTATTCTATCTCACGTGGATCAATAATAATATATCCTGTTGTCCTCTCTCAAGTGTGTAGAGAGTGAGGCGATGTACTCAAATCTCAGATCTGTGCACATACGCCCAAGCCCCGCAACAAATTACCATGGAGCCTCGTATAGCTGAGTGTATTGTGGCCTCTCTGGAGAGTGTGAACTCCCCCTTTCAACGGTGAGCATGTTTCTTAGAATCCACAGCCCAGCTTTTACATTCTCTTCAATTACTATGGTTGTCTGTCCGGCCGTACTGGGTTGACTTCTAGAAATTCTGAGATTACGAATTTCGTGCCTTTTAGTAATGCACTCTTTCACTTTCTGGTAATGGACGTCGTGCTTTCACTGACAGGACGTTTAGATTTTTCAATTTTCCGCAGGTTTTCATACTCCAATTCAATTTTCTTTTTGTGCACTCTTTATACTATATTGTCTTTACAAAATACCGGTCTAATCTCTCGGCTGTTCACTCATATCTATCTTCTCTATACCCTGGATATAGCGTATATCGATCAAATTATATAGTAACACATAGATACATACTATTCGAAAAGCAGTGTAATCTTTCTCGTCTTCATGCCGCTAGTATGCGACCAAAATAATTGGAGATAATCGCATGATCGCCTTTGCCTTTAACTTCCTTAATAACAATGAAAAAAATGAGTGTGTCTATGGGAAATATCCACAGTGCACAAGGACTTTAGACGTAGGGTCCGGGCTTCAAAATGAATAAACTGGGGAGTTCTGTTTTTAGACCTGTAAGAACTATTCTATTTTTCACTCTTCATGCTCAGTGATCTGGAATGCTTATCAGCCAAAGATTGTACTATGGTCTTTATCCGCCACATATGTGAGAGTTATTAATTTGAGTGTACATATGCTCGTTCCATATCATAGAGACTAACAGTACAAATTATTAGCCGCGATGCTGGGCTCAGGGGTACACCACCGGCTTTTGCAACTAGCCTAGATATCTGGTCGGAGATGAGTTACCATAAAGGAGCTCAAAAGACTTATTTTTTGAACACTCTCCTTTTATGACATATTTAAAAATGCCATTTCGTCCTTACCTTTACACAAAAGTTGTCTTAGGGTGATCAACCTCCATCGTTCACAATAATTTCGGTGACTATTTGCTCTTCTTATCGGCCTAGCAAAAAGCTAAGTAGTAGATTTATATGTTGAAATCCTACGTAGGTCGTTGCGCGGGAAGATTTAATTTATTTTCACATCTTTACTAGCAGATTTAATCCATGGCCAGCATATATATGCTCGGAAGGTGATCTTTATCCTCGCCCTACAATGCGTTATAGGAGATAAGATTAACATCTTCAGCTCGTCTATAATTGCGTGGGCTAGCGTCTCAGGTTTATTTCGAACCTCCAGGACTTTTGTATATTTAGCGTGGTCTATGAGTCAACAGCAAACACATACATCAAACCCGTTTACCTCTCGTACACTATACCCTAGACTACCACTCTTGTGCCCTCCCTGTTAAATCTATTACGCGGGATCATAAAAGCAAGCCTCAGTATGGGGTGGTAGGAAGTAGGATGCTATTATTACGTCAATGGAATAAGTGAAAGTATACTAGTTCTAGTAATAAACGGAGCTTACTCTCGATACATATTCCAAAAGATGTAATACAGATTAGGAGAATTAGCTTTCCAAACAACTCGCTTCATGTACAACCAACCCTTCAGTACGCGAGTCCGTTCGTAACTAATCAGCAATGGAAGCATTATATTTAATTATACGATACAGAGTAGACGTCTTTGCGTACTAGATATAAAATATGATACTGGTGGGTGTGGACATGAAGTTTTGTCGTTGATTTCGTCCAACTCCAGACTAGTTTATCCGTTGTCCCTCGCCTCTTCTCTTCACTTGTTTTTCCCTCAGCCTATCCCTCTGTTCTGTTGTTGTGCATTTATCTCCATCCGTCTCGCTTGTTTCTCTCTAGGCTCTCCATTTCTCGTTTAATTCTTATTTACAGTTATTACAATAATATGGAGTTCTAGAAGCATCAGCATGAATGGTTCTAATTCCAGAGTGAATTTTCTGTGTCGAAGATTTTGAGAATATTGATCAATTTACTTCTTTTTCCCCGATTGGAGCCCGTTATGTCATTTATTTAATTGATTAAACCCAACCTGTACAAATTTTAAGGAAAACCTCAGTCCTATTATGAACTTTTATATATACGTTATTATATTCTATTGATTTACCTTTAAATGCATTCAAGATAATTTACTATAAGTAATTCACATAGCTTTGACTAAGGTCTTCCTTATGAATATTGTAAATCCTCAAATAAATTTGTATATATATCTACTTTTTCTGCTTTATTCATTTACCTATGTTTTATTAATTATCAATTCTATTTTATTATTATTGCCCTCATTACTTTTTATTTTATTTCATTATATTAGTGAAATAGGTATTTTCTAAGTATATAGTAATAATACCTAATATAAAGTTTACACCCTTCTACGTGGATTGCTCCCTATTAAGGAAGTGTTTCGCGCTTCCTCTAGGATCATAAAATTACCTTGATGGAAACGGATCGAAGGAAATTTCCTCTCTAGCATTTGTGTGTACTAATTGTTTTACGACTCTGACCGGTTGGTAAACGGAATTAGGCAGGCAACGCATATAAGAAATGCAGACTACATTCTATCCTCGCTCCAGTGGTCGTCCCTACATTGTGCCAATTGAAATGGTTAAGAGGTGATTTTGAGAATCGCCTAGCGCATCGTCTAGGGAGATTGTTAGAGGTACAGAATAATTGTTCCGGAATATATAGTGCAAGAAGATACTACAAAGAAAATTTTTTGTACGGAATATAGAAGCTCGTTTTGGGAATATCCTAGGTTCTTGATTACGTTTGACTGAGAATGACTTGGTTATGTGCAGATTCAGCTGTTCCGTTATGAATCGTGGATTGGGGAAAGGAAACTTAACCACTATGATAACACTCTCTCTAGTTGTCCGTGAGTGTAGAAAGACGCGTAGGACGGATCTTGAAATCAGTTGATATTAATATTTGAGGTTTGTTTTTGAGAGTAAGGTACCACAGAGATTCCCTGTTCTGTCCTCATTATCTTTGTAGGAAATTAAGGGTGACGTTTGAAAGGAGAGTTCCCCTGGTGTTCCGCTGCATTCTTGCATGTAGGATGTGACTGCTCTTGCTATTTATGCTATTTTCCCGTTGGATACTTAGTATTATCTATATTCTATATTTTTAAAATATATTTTTATTAACTAGATAATCAAAAAAGTTTTAACTTGTATTAATATAAAGAAAAATATTTTTGTGATGACTACGAGAGTAAGAGTGATATTAAGTATATGATAGTTGATTTGTATGCTCTTAAAGTTCGTTAACTATTAGAAACAGTAAAATATGGTTGATATATATATTATAGTTCTTTACTAAATATAAACTATAAAATGCTCAATTATATATAAATACGTTGCATGAAGAGAATTATAGGCCGACATTTATATTCATTATAACTATAACTTCCCTCGGCTATCGAATTTATTTATATATAAACGAGGAAACTCACTTTTTTTCCCCATATACATACTAACAATGTAGGATAAGGAAAGAACCTTGGATCATATTATAATATTAGATAGCTAAAGTATTATTGCAGTTTCCTATGTTTCCCCAAGGTTTTTATTAGATAATTACAAATGATATATGAGTATTTTCTTATTTAATATTAATAAAATTCTATCAATACTTATTGATATAAATAATATAAATTAAATAATTTTATATAAATTTCTCTAAAATATATAATATATAGGGAATTATCTTGAGACTATTTTATTGATATTGTAAATTTAAACTAGTTATATGTAATATAATGTTATTAAAATATAGTTTCTATACTTTGTACATCTTATACTAAAACTATATTTAAAAGTCTACGAAATTTATATTGTTAGAAATTTATATTTAGCAACTTACCTAATTTCAATTCTTCTATTTTACTTTATCGGTATCGTAGTAGTAAGTAGTTTACGTTTATACTTATATACTCCGATTAATTAATGGCTATTTTTATCATTCCCGAACTTTTCTAAAAGTATTTGTAACTAGTACCGATATAACAATTTAAATTACATGAATTATTTATAATATATAATTATCATAAATACATTATGTTCATCTATCTCTAGTGAAGGAGATATTAAGACTTTTTTAAATTATTATATTTCTAAGTTAAAAAGATCTTAATAAATCATATAGGACGCAAATATTATAGTATTATTTTTTTAGTGATGGTAATTATAATATATAGATTTAAATAATATTATTTATATTTTTTAATGTAATATTTTTAAGTCTATTAATCATTTAATATTTGTGAACTAGAGATTATTATTATTTGAAATTAATTATGAATTATCAAATCGCTTCTGACGACGATAGATTCGACAAAGAGTAGAAATATATGACTAAAAGGTATAATCCAAAGTAATAGAGTGAAAATTCAATATTATTTATAAGTGGACAAGTAATATCCATAAGAAATTCAAGTATATAATAAATTTAATATAATATAACTCCCACGAATAAATGTACTCTATCCACTAAATAATTCAGAAGTATAGTCATCTTGACGGAATAATTTTCACACAATAGTGTTTAGATATAAGATCCATTCGATATTTTGTCACGTTTATACACTCGAACCACTTCGCCTCCTTTAGCCCAAACTAGACATTCCTTTCGTGTGCATTATCTCATACTTCTTCGTTTCTAAGAAATCCACTCATCCCGACATTCCATGAACCCTTCAATTAGGGATTACAGGAAAATATATAATATCATTGTTAACTACATCGACATACTTATACCACACAGCTCAACCTACAAATTATATACTAACTAGTAAGTTAACATCGTTAAGAAAGAATACCCTTAACCGTAATATAGTGGGATGTATGCTCTGTGTACAGTGATGCTCTATAGACGTGCGGTCGTTTCTTGCCGGCGACTATTCTAGACACTGTACTTCTTCCAGTTCGTGAATCCTAAAGACGCTGTTTGCTGCATATTATGTCAGTAGTGCTTAAATTTAGTATTACGTTTGCATGAAAGGAGCACAATCTAACATCAACAGGAATCATATGAGTGATTGGAGCTCGGGGGCCGGTAGAATATGTCGCGTATTTCTATTCCGTCAGTTACTATGATATTCCTATCGTGAACATTTCACTCTCTCGTACCTTTACTTCGGACATTTCGTTTACTCAAATAACGTGACATAGGTAATAAGTAATGATATATTAATATGAGATATGTAGAGAGCCAATATTCCAACCTATTATTATATAAGAACTTAATTAAAGCGTGAATTTATTTCTGGTTGAACAGAGCAAATTATTTATCTAATATCTGTGGAAATTCCCTTATTTAATATATTATATATTCCAAAAATTATTTTAATATTTATCAGTTTTATTTATTTATACTTAAATAAATATGTTATTAATATAATTATTTAATCTCCTTACAGCCTTAAATACACTTATCTTAATTTTAATAATTATTAATTATTATATATGAATTAATTATTAATATATATTGAATTATTACTTAAAATTTTTTTGATATTTTTTTTATTATATTATTTTATATAAGTTGATAATTTTATTATTATTCATTCTTAATTATATAATTATATATTTTATTTTAAATTTATTTATTATTATATTATTATATTATATCATCTGATATAATTAATTAAATAAATTGAATATTTATTATATTTGAAGATAAATTGAATATTTATTAAGTTATTATTTATTGATACTTTATAATTATTAATTTATTATTTTACTTATATTATTTTATTTATAATAGGTAATTTATCTACTTATATATTATTATATATTATATATAGGTCAAATCTTCTCTATAACTTTAAGTGTTTTAGGTGAGTCAAATTGGCTTTTAGTTTTAGAAATTATTTTGGTATTATATAAAGGATAAATTATATAATAGAATCATATTAGTTAACTCTTATATCCATATAATAATTAATTAAATTATATCATATATATTTTTAATAATAAATAAATAAATTTTTGATTAATAATTTATTTTCATGTTCATATAAATCACAGATTTAATATAGATAATTAATTTTTAAGAAAATTAATTTTTAAGAAAGTATAAATAACATACACATATATATATATAAAAAACAGCACTAAAGTGGGTGAGAAAAAACTTTAGCACATGATTTTATACTAATTTATTCATCTCCTAGTTATTATATTATTCCGTTTATATTTTGAGTGCATTTAAATTTATATATTGATTATTAATATATATAATTATATTAATAATAAAATTAATATACCATTATTAATATATATAAAGAATATAATACTAATGTTTATACGTATACATGATAGGATAACAATTTTATAGTATATATAGATATATAATTATAGTGTGGGCGGGAAATTTTATAGTTGATTTATTAGATTTTTTGTGCATATTGAACTTGGTAGTGAGTAATGTAGTGTCGTGCAATGATTGCTACTTATATGCACTATTCTCCTATTAAATTTACCTCATTTATAAGAAGATTTACATTCTTAAATTAAGTGGGAAATAAGTACGACCAATTAAAAGCATTATACCACAGTTAAGTAGCTCAACTGCGAATATATTATTTCATTATATATCTATTAATACTTTATCATCCTTGCCAGAAAATCTGGAAGATCAATTCATTACAATAAAATAATATATTTAATCTCTAACACTTATATATAATTATATAATCTTGAATACACATAGTATCAAAATTTACCGATAAAAATGAATAGATACATTAGTGAATGAAAATAAATATATTAGACATCCTATAAATATCTTTAAATCTAAAAACAATATACATAATATTTATACCATTAGTAATTTTATGTAATATAACTTTTATATATTGATATTTTTATTAATAATACATTTAATGGATGCATACATACACACATAGAAGAATTTATTTTGTCAATATACTATTATTATTATTACAATTATTATTATCGTATTATCTACTCTCATATAGTAGTTAACCTTAGATTTTATAGTTAATTAGAAAAAATGATAAATCAGGGGTCATCTACCCCAAGGATATTAACTTGAATCACCAAATTCTTCTTTATCAGATTGTGAAGGTGAAAATAAAGAACTCGAATATTAAAGCTCTAACATAACTAATTTTTCCTCATATCGCTACAATATATCGATATATTGTTAGTTAGAAGATTATTTAGTTTTACAATACGTGACTTCTCCTAGCTTTTAAGTGTATAATTATGTGTAAAATTATGTCAAGTATCTATTGAGTAATCGATTTATTGCTAAATTGCGAATGTTAGTTACTGTTTCATAGTTAGTGAAACCAAAATAGTTTCTTATACATGGAGTACACAAGGAATATGCTCCTTTCAATTAATAGTGATAGGTAATTTCTACAATGTATGCTAGACTGGCTTATTTAATTAACTATTAATTATAAAATTGAAGTGATTAATTTTTGGATATATTCCTTGAAAATATATAGGTTATATAGTTTTACCCTGTGTACCTAAGTTTGACAGGTTAATTTTTTTCTTTTACGATAATGACGGTTTTTCAATGCGTTGATAATAATTATTCGGTATAAGTTAAAATATTGATCAAAAGTTTTTATAAAAACTTATTGTTACTTTGTGGATCTTTGTTCCTCTTATTAAGAAAGGTTTTCATTGATTTGTGGCACATGAGCTCTCTCGCCGCTTGATAGATAAGTCCCGCTGTATGTTTGATTCTCATTGGATATTTCTCGCAGAAACCTAATTATGACAATGTTAGTTGTTTAGGCACAGGAGTTAAAATCTATATATTAAATTATTAAATACATGGGTAATTTATATTTTAGTTGGTCATCTCAGAATGACCATGAATGGTCTTCAATCTGAAATGATGTTGAATTGTTCTTATTATATCTATTAATTAGAGTACTACTCTTTACTCAAGTATATTGCCATACAACACACTGTAATAATTCTAAACTCACATATATTGTAAAAAGAATCTAGGCTCATCTTACTGCGGCATGATTTCAGTAACTGTATCGCACATAGATTGCCCATAGAAGCTTTGAAAACATACAATAAAGTCAAATTTATCTAACTATTGATTTGCCAATTATTGTATACGTTTATGATACAGAGAGAAATAGTTACCATCCGCACCCCCAAAGATCTATACAGAACTGGAGACCTCGGTAGACTTATTTGATTTCGCAATATATTCAATAGAAAATGTGTCTTTTCATCCATATATTAAGTCTCAAAATAGGGCTCTTCTCTAGTGTTAATTGATTGCTGATACACTTTTGAGCTAAGATCATAGAAGTGTACATTCCAATGTGAGCCAGCTCTCCGCAGTACAAATAACTGCCTCTCATATAAATACGTTAAAGAAAGGACATACTCATAGACATATTGGTCGAGTATGGTTAAGAATGTCTGTCTTGATTGAATATACGGTCCACAAGGTAAGGAGAAGAGTAGGTAATAATTTTATAAGTATAGTCAATTTATAGGGTGGATGGCACGTCCTCAACTTTAGATATGATTCTCTCGTTCCTCTAGATTAGACTATGTGAGGTAGAAAACCTCTCTCCTTTTTATATTTTTATGGAATATTATACTACATCACATTCATATGTCGCTTTACTTACTCGCTAGTTTCCAATATTAAATAATATCGCTTATTACGGAGAAGTATACTTATAGGAAAGATTGCGTTGAATCTCTAATATATAGTGACTATTCAAAAATTGGAGAACTAGTGAGGCATTTTATTGTATGTGACGCAGCTGTGTACATAGATGCCATAATCATGTATATTATGTCAAGGGTTTATCGTAGATTTCATGACGGCTAGATCACTTTCGTAATAGCTGTATTAATTGGTTTGATTTAAATGAGACATGCGGCATAATCCAAAAAAGGACCATGATCTCTAGAATAATTAGTTACCGAACATTTCAGCCAATATGATACACATTTTATCAAGAGAAATTTATAGAATGCATAAGTTATATGAGATTAACATTTGAAAATCGTGACTTGACAAAATAATACAATCTTACGCTATCTTATCGCGCTCGCTCTCCTTGCCCAATGAGTAGGAAGCAGGTAGTGGTGCGTAGACATTTATTCTTTAATAATCATCAGCCACTCAGACGTTTAGTGTAACGAGTTAATATAATCACCATAAATGTAGGTTTTTCTAACTATCTTCCTTTTTACCATCTTCCAATAAAACATTCACATCCACAAATCAAGACGCAAGAGAAGGGATATAAATTGTACGTTGGTAGAGGGATTAAATATAGATGTATCTTTATATTGAACATTCCCTCTAATGTTCTTATAAGCTCTTAGGTTCGCCCTTTCAGTTAAGGCATTACTACTTTAATGGTCTTGTGTCTTTTTGGTTGACACCATATTTATGCCGTTTATGGTAAGTATTCGTGTTTTTAAAGGATGGCAGGGGGTAAAGTCAACTATGGAAAATAAAAATATTCAACATACCCGATATACTGTATCAGGGAGTTAGCTGGAGCTTCAGTTAGGATCTCACTATGTAGTACAAAATAAACTTGTAAATTGTAGTCAGAGTCATATAGTACTTTAGTGCTTCTATAACCAATATTTATCCTATGAGGAACCTGCGACTCACAGATCTGATGATGAGATGCAAATTGGTTTCGCTGTATCCCCACTCGAAGACAATTCGTATGCCCACATGAGGGTTAAGACCACAGGTAAAAGATCTAATAACGGACTAATGTCTTATCCCATAATACTTATTTATTTTAAAAATGAGATTAATAAAATAGTTTTCTATAGTTCAATAACTTCTCAATGCAATAAACATGAGTTATATTAATTAAGAATTACATATTTTTATATACCTAATACATTATAATCACTTAATATTATTAATTATATCACTTTTCGACACGAATGAACCTGAACCTGAATATTATTTTTATTTATTTATTATTTCGTAATTAAATATTTAAATTTGAGTAATATATTCGCTAATAAAATATTAGGCATAACTATCATGACTACTAATAATTAAGTGAGTTATAATTTGAGAGGTCATCATTTAGAGGGATTAATTCTAGCTTCCCTACATTATAATTTGTCATATACTTCTAGGGTGACGTCACCACTAGATAAAATGTTAATAGATGATAAGTACCGAAAAAGTTCACCATCTATACCGACCTATCACCCCACCCACACAGGTGAGAATTAATGAGCTTATGCCCAACTCAATACAACAGTCAAGGTAGGGGTATTAATTAGAATTAACTTTCCTCGTAAGTGCTTTAATTTTGACTTAAAATAGTGATACGGACTGAATTTAGACAGATAGGATATTGATCAATAAGTTAAATGAGGGGTAATTTTCTATGCCACCAAAATGTCGTTAGAAATAATGATAAACACTCACACATTAAAAAACTAAACACAAATATATAAAATTGGCAACGAATTCCTAATCTAAATGACTGTTGAAGTATGAGGAGTACGATGATTAATACCTTGACCTCATTACGTGTTGAGGGGCCTGTCAAAGTAACTGATCTGGCTGTTAGACACTTGCTAGGCACAGTGCCAGAGTATACTGGCACTCCCTCGCCAAGCTTTGCCCTTATGATTTTGGCGTCTTCTTTTCTTTGTAAGAATAAAGAAGCGCGAAAAGATTTGAATTTGTAAATAATAGATACTTAGGTATACAGTAATATGGAGGCTTCACCAGAGATTTAAGGTGGATGCATGAGAACCGCAAGAATTAGCCTCTTACAGTAGCACTACCTTTCTATAATGAACCAATTGCATGCTTTGTCTTACAAAGATTCCCTATCAATTATTTCACACTTATATATTATATATATTAAAGTATATTAAGAGTAATACAAAATATAATAGGATATGAATATAGATGGAATTGGAATGAGATATAGACGTAAAAATACGTATATAGTTATCGCATGTTCTAAGTTGAAACATTTGACTGGTTTGAGACCTCAAGGTACCATCTTAATATTAATTTATAGTGTGTGAAGCATTGCTGTATGGTAAAAAGTTATACTTAAATGTAAATATACCCATTACCTAATGATGGCTACTATCCAAGTAGTTGATAGGTTAATGTAAGTATGAGAAATTACACCTTTATATTGTATAAAGGATTGAAAATCTATAATGAAAATCATATAGATATAGGTAAATGAGGAAGATATTTCTATAATAGAATCAGTCAGTGAAGTAAGTTTAGAAGTATTAATTTTCCGGTAAAACTCATACCTAAAATATCTTATATTAAATATTGTAGAATGGTATTCTTCACTCAGGGGATTCCAATCGGAATATTACTGCATGAACATGTAATTGATGGCAAGTTATATCAAAAGGGGTTAACAGCTCGAAGAGATGGGAAGAATTTATATAATTTATCTAGATGGAAGCAGCATTGGACGCAGAGACTAGCCAAGACTGTCGAATGTGGAAACACGAGTGAACCCACTTTAACACTTTTAAGGCCTATACCATTTTAAACTCCTCCCCAATCTCAGAAAATAACTGAAACCGCATAAAGCACAATGATGAACATGATCAACATAAAACCATAAAACAAAATTGCAATATATGCCTATATAAAAAATATGGAAACTATTAAAGATTTAGCATTTATGCATCCAAAATCCTTTCCTTCTTTTTTTTTATAACGATTAAAGAGTGAGCACTTGAATCCACATATTATATACATTTTGGTTTGTTAGTAAAATTATTATTTAGAATAAAATTAATTTAGTTTACGAATAACAACTATGTAAAGAAAATGTTTAGTATTCTACTTTTTAACTGTATTGTGTAGTATAAAGAAATATCTGCCCCATTTGGTAAATGGGTGCGGAGTCCATGGCTTAAATAGAAATGGTGCAGTCAGCTTAATAAAAATTCATTTATTCATCATCTTAGGTTAAAAAACATAAGTTTGTGATTTTTTTTTTCTCAGCAAGAGTTTAAATATTCAATAAAAAAGGACTGAGTTTATTTGACAGTGGTAAATCCATAATATAATAGTAGTAAGTATTTTAATGACGTCAGTGTAAAAACCTAGTTAACGAGATCATAGTGATGAATAATGGGTTATTGAAAATAGGATGGAGATTTTATTTGACTTTATCCGAATAAAATTCTAATTAAAATGTGTATTCGTGAAATATATGAGAGTAATAATAATGTTTAAGTCTCACTTTTTATTCATATATTATTGGTATTATGAGTTGAGATAGTTAGCGGTTTATGTAATAAAGATAATATTAAGAGGTGGATATATATAGTCAAGGTATTATATTAATATTAGGTTAAGGTTAGATGAAACGAAGCTACTCTTATCTATTTATATGAGATATTATATTATGGTAGTATTATGTATAGTGCGGATAATCTCTCAATAAGAATATCTGTAAGAGTAGTTATTGGTATATTTAGGTATGGACTATTATTGATAACGGTACTCTAATAAAAGTAGATATATATGTTAATTGAAAATAATTATGATATATAATATTAAATTAATAATGGTTATATATATATGAATGTGATATTACGAATGAACAGTCCTCAGTGGAATATTACTGTTTGATACTATGTATAAGCATAAAAAAACTGGATAAACTGAAAAGTATTAATATGTCTGAGTTTTAATAAATATTTATGAGATATATAATATTTATAGAAAATAGTTATAACGGTAAAGATTGCTTGACAGTGTTAAGGAAGGTGTATAATATGTAGGTAAGTATTATGCTATTAGTTGCTTAATTAATCATACTTAATTGTGGGTTATAAAATATATATAAGAATCTATTAAGTCTTTAACTGCGTTAGTTTACATATTAAGGTATGTGTATATACCTAGTATTATTTATATAATAGTAGAGGAGTGTAATTAACTATGTCATGGTAAAAAGAGGGTTATGAGATATATAAAAAACAGATGATGTCAGTATATAATGAGTATTTCAATTTACTTAATGCGAGCTGATATAATATTATATATATTATATATATTAATATATATATATAATAAAATATATTATATATAATTTATAAATATATATAATTATATATATAATTAATTATATATATAAATTATTAATATAAATATATATATATTAAATATATAAATATTATATATATTAATAGATATATAATATATATATATATATATATTTATATTATATTATATATATAATATATATATATAATATATAATAATATTAATATATTATAGTTATAATTATTATATTATATAATATTACTAAGTATATATTATATATAAGGGCTATTATAACATAATTAATTGGTACATAAGAGATGTAATATGAGGGGCTTCAAATTTAGATATAAGCTTATTATATATATATTTATATATATAATATAACTAATATATATACGCATCCTAAATAATAAAATATTTTCTAAAAGTTTCTTAGTTTTGAAGTTTCGAAAAAAAATTAACATTGGAAAGGTTAAATATACTTAAAACCTATATCATATCCCATTAATATAATTTTTAATTATATTATCTTTAAGTTTCCTGATTTAATAATAAATAAATATAATATGGTAATAATAATAGAATAGCAATATAAATAAGAAAAAAAATTAACTGTTCTTATTCTGATTCCTATTGTTATTAAAATTTTCAATACCGATTCCGATGCCGATTCATATTCATTGTACTATGCCAAAATAATTTCCAATATCAATGCTAATTACGATTGACGAATTCCAAGGTTTCTGATACCGATTCCGATGCCGATTCCTTGCATTGTACTATGACAAAACAATTGCCGATGCTGATTCCGATTGACGTTCCAAAGTTTCTGATACTGATGCCGATGGTGATTCCTATTCATTGTTCTATGTTAAAATATTTGCTGACGCTGATTCCGATTGAGAAATTTCAAAATTTCTAATACCGATTCCGATGAAGATTCCTATTCATTATACTATGTCAAAATAATTGCCGATGCAGATTTCGATTGAGGAATTCCAAAATTTCTAATACAGATTACGACGAAGATTCCAATGCATTGTAATATGCCAAAATAATTTCCGATTCCGATTTCAATTCTATCAAAAGTTCGCCTTCTAAGTTCGATTACGATGCCGATTCTTCAGAATCTCGATGCCGATTCCGATTCATTCGCCTTTCCACACCAAGTTTGATAATAGAAAATCCAAATCAGAATTGATGTCATTTTAAAATAACAATTTTATTTGGCAACATTAGTGGTGGTACTTTAATATCATCACTAATACTTCAATTTCCGACATTAGTGATATCAATCTATTTTCATTACTAATATTTCATTTGGCAATATTAAAGAGGGTTCCATACAATAATATTATCATTATCATTGAGTGCAGACGTGTTTTTGAGTGCTCTCTGTTGAAAGTTTATATTTATTTTATTTATTGTTATTATTATTATGTAATGCTGTGTTCAGTGAAAGTGTATGTGTTTTTCAATCTTGTATTTGTTTTAATTAATGTTTTTATTAAATCATATCAGTTAATATACATTTATTAGTTTCAGTGAAGTTCTGCGCGTGGAGTTTTTAAAAGATAAGTTCTAGTTTTAAGTTTTTTTCTTTTCTTTGTCAAGTTTTGTGGTTGTGAGTTTTTAGTAAAGTAAATTAGGAAAGGTTACGTAAGCTTGAGTTTTATTTTTTTTATTATACAAAATTTGATTTTTAATTAATTTTAGTACATTAAACTTTTTAACTTAGGTTTTAGCGTATGATCAATTTTATCCCGATTTCTCTTTTTTTCTGTCTTTGGCTTTTGTTTTGTTTGTGTGTGTGTGTGTCTGTGTGTATGTGATGGCAGATTTGCGTATGTGCGGGCTTTCTATTGACTTTACCAACATCCGCGGCTTAAACTCTAACTTTGCTTCCGTGGAATACCAAATTTCTAACTTCAACCTAAATCTTTTGCTCTTGTCTGAGACTCAGATGGCTAAGAATTCATCCTCTAACTCGTTTAATGTATCTAACTAACTTATTTCATAATTTCCGTCTAAAGGGTGGAGTATGTGCCTAAGTAATCATAAACACTCCAGTAACGTCTCGTGAATTTCGAATCACTTGATGTTCTGTGGCTTAAAAATCTTTTCTTCTTCTTCTATTACAATAATCCTGTGCTGCTACTGTTCTCCAACAGAACAGATTTTCTACGCCTTTTTGAATATCTTACTACTTCCTAATACGAGACTGTTATATCTTCTCATCCAAATACTGGAGGTTGTCCTCTATTTAGGGATTTTTACAATGAACACACAACACTGAAGGGTTGGGGTCCTCTCCATACTGATTTAGGTGGGAGGAGGCCGAATCATTCAGTGTCATTCTCAACGAACTGGAGCAACTAATTAAAGAACCATGGATCGTCCCAACCAATTCTTGAACACAGACCTATGTTTCACCACTAGTCCTTTCTCTCTTTAAATACACCACTTTTGCTCCTATCTATTGGCAATTCTGACCACAATCTTAGTTATATTTATCAATACTTTCTCTCCAACAGCTCCATCCTGCCCTGTGCAATCTTTCTTCTGCTGGCACTTTGATCGGAGCTGATTAGCTTTGCGTTGTTCTACGCTGGGGCTATAATTACCGACTGTTTTGCCTTCAGACGCTTCGGCTTCTAAGCGACAAGTTGAGCTGTACTGGGAGTAGGTTCGTTCATTCCTTCTTCTGACTAAATCTTCCTCTCCCTGATGGCTAATCCATGGTCTGATCGTACTTGTTATCTGGGCCATCCAGGCTAGAGACAATGCGTGTCGGTGGTGGAAAATTCTTCTCCTATCATTCTCGCTAATTTTCATTCAGCTAGAAATCGTGTTGCAGGGATAGATACTCTTCGACGAGCAAAGGGTTTTCATCAAACGAAAGTGCGCTAACCTTCTGGTTCTCCCTACTGACAAATCAAATCTTTTCTCTGGCCTCTTGCCAAAACATCTCCAACAATTTCTGTAAATCAACCTTTCCTCCTCTTTGATCTGATGGTTCTGCTACGTTAACTCTCCAACTGAAAAGGAAAATCTCTACGGCCTCCTTCTCTCTAACTCAAACCCTGGACGATTCTGGCATTCCTCTTCCTCCTCCTTTCCTTCTCCCAGGTGTCCCAAAAGTCTCTCTGCTCCAGATCATATAGTCTGATCGGGTGCATGGGCTCCTGAACGTTAGGAAGGCGGGTACCTGGATGGCACTCCTCCCGAGTTTTGAGGGAGTGTGCCCCCGTGCCTCCACCTCTCGTTCAACTATACTCTATGTCTCAATATCAGTATCTTTCTCTGTGTTTGAAGCACGCACATGTTCAACCCATTCCGAAAAAAAGAAGCCGCTCTGATCCTTCTGATTAACTATCGCCCTATAGCCCTCACTTGTATTCTATCTGAGATCTTTTGAAAGAAACCCCTTCTCAACTCTCATTTCAAAAACCATCTGGAATCTCATTCTCTCTTCTTTCCACGCTAGCATGGCTTTCATGCCTGACTCACTGGTATATACTTCAATATCTAACAGATTTATGGTTTTCCGCCCTTTTCCGTTTTACTGGGAGAGGGTGGCGCCGCTTGACATCCAGCATTTATCGGGTATGGCACGCGTCACTGCTCTCTCCAAGCTCCTCCTTGATTCCTCCTACGAGCGGAATTCTTTGTCTAGCGCTTTCTCTTTCAAATCGCCTAATATCGGCTGTTGTTGATGGGGCGACTTCTTCTTCTTTTCGTCAATAGTGGTGTTCCTCAGGGTCTCCCAGTTGGTCTTATCTCCTCCTGCTCTTTATTCTTCCATTTCATTGTTAATGATCTTCGTCTGCACATCTAACTCTATCCACTCATATGCTGACAACTCCACCCTTCTTTCATTCTTCAACCTACTCCATTCTGCTCCTTCTTTTTACTTCTAGAATTGGCCTTCCGTCTTAATCTTTCCGATTCTATTCCGCTGATCTGGATAGAATTTCCTGGTACGGTCGTCTCTCAACCTTGTGGAATTTAATTCTTTAAAAACCCAACTTCACAAATCTCCTCTCTAAGACACCTTCTGCTTATCTTTCGACGGTTTTCTGTCTCTCCTGTTGAAAATATAGACTCCTTGGCCTAACATAAACAAAAATGTCTTGAAACTTATCACAAATCTTGCTAGGGCGGCTTCAAGAAACTGGGAGTTCTGTTGAGACTGCGAGACTTTTTTTTCCTCTTCACAGTTACCCAGTTATAATATGGGTATCCAGCCCATGTGCTGGAGTAAAGCTCATATCTGGGGAGGGGGTCTCTGTTTCACCCGGCTTTTGATAGGGTCGAGTCAAAGGCAAAAGAAACTTATAAACTATCCTATACTTATCTAGTTCACTTGACTCTTTATCTTTGAAATGCTGTTGTGATTTATCTCTCTTTCTATAGGTGGTACCGTAGCTCAAGAGAACTTTCCACACGCGTGCCACAACCTTTAAGACGCCCTCGTAGCACAGGGGCTGTGTAGCAACATGAGTTTTGTGTTGATATTAGCACTCCAGACTAGTTCGCGGTGCTGCCTTCTTTCCTGCCACCTCCTGTTCTCCCTTTTGAATTTTTCAAACTTTAGCGCACCAATTTAATCTCCCTCACTTTAAAGTTTTTGTCTACGTTCAATGTGCTAATCTGTGTAATATGCGTTAGTTGAATTTTTGCTGAGTTCAACACCCACTCCTTGAATAGAGCTTTGCCCGTGAGAGGTGGTGACAACTGTAAAAAAAAAAAAAAAAATAAATAAATAAATAAATAAATAAATAAATAAAATGTTACATTTTGAAATACTTGTGAGAATAAATACATAATCGTCACAAATGTTTCATTTTACAATATTAGCGATGTCACTGTTTTCATCACTATTTCATTTTGCAATTTTAACGAGGGTACTCTATAATTATCATCAATGCTTCATATTGAAATATTTGTGACAAAACATAATCATCACTAATGTTTTATTTTACAACATTAGTGATGCCACTTTATTTTCATAACTATTTCATTTTGCAATTTTAATGAGGGTACTCTATAATTATTATCATTAATGTTTCATTTTGATATATTTGTGACAAAACATAATCATAGCTAATGTTTTATTTTACAACACTAGTGATACCACTCTATTTTCATCACTAATATTTCATTTTGCAATTTTAATAAAGGTACTCTATAATTATCATCAGTATTTCATTTTGAAATATTTGTGACAATTAATAATCGTCCTTAATGTTTTATTTTACAGCATTAGTGATGCACCTCTATTTTCCTCACTATTTCATTTGGCAATTTTAATAAGGCTACTCTACAAGAATCATTAATGTTTCATTTTGAAATATTTGTGAGAATAATTAATCGTCACTAATGTTTCAATTTGCAACATTAGTGATATCACTATCTTCAACACTAACATTTCGTTTGCAACATTAGATATAATAATAGAGTATCGTCGATCGTTAATACTGCAAACAGTTTTAAATCTCTAACTTTCTAATTATATATATGGAAAAGAATTAAATTATTATTGTTATTATTATTATTATTATTATTATTATTATTATTATTATTATTATTATTATTATTATTATTATTATTATTAAATCATTATTATTATTATTATTATTATTATTATTATTATTATTATTATTATTATTATTATTATTATTATTATTATTATTATTATTATTATTATTATTATTATTAAATTATTATAATTATTATAATTATTATAATTATTATAATTATTATAATTATTATAATTATTATTATTATTATTATTATTATTATTATTATTATAATTTTAATTATTATTGATATTATTATTATTATTATGAATTTTGATTATTTTTATTAGCATAAAAATTAATTATTTTAATTGAATTTAAAATTACGAAAACGGAATGACTACATTATTGTAATGTAGTCATTGAGGAACTATTATAAATTGTTTTTATTATATTATTATTATTATTATTATTATTTATTATTTATTATTATTATTATTATTATTATTATTATTATTATTATATTATTATTATTATTATTATTATTATTATTATTATTATTATTTTAATTATTATGATAATTATAATTATTATTGCAAGCAAAATTTATAAATATAAGAATTGCTAAAATTATAATAATCAATAATTGCAGTAATTATTAAAATTTTAATAGCAATGATTATATTATTATAATAATTTTACTTATTATAATTATAATTTTAATTATAATTATAATTACAATTATAATTATAATTTAATTATAATTATAATTATAATTATAATTATAATTATAATTATAATTATAATTATAATTATAATTATAATTATAATTATAATTATAATTATAATTATAATTATAATTATAATTATAATTATAAAGAAGTATACTTTTTATATTTATTATTATGATTATGATTATAATTATAATTATAATAATTTAAAGTTAAGAGAATTTTCAATTAACAATAAGGAGCGCTTTCCCCGAAGCATAAATATCGAGACGAATGTTTGCATTGTTGGTGTAGTTTAGGTATCTTTTAAATCAGCATTTTCCCATTAGAACCAGGAGCAGAATACCTTGGTTGAATACCGTGGCTCAATCGATAGAACGACAGAGTCGCATAGCAAGGGTGCGGGTTCGATCTCTAGTCCGGATTCTAGGTGGAAATTACCTATAGAAAAGTTCCCCTCCTAGAATAGGGTTATGCCCTTAAGGTGTTAACTTTTAAAAAAAAATGAAATGTATTAATAAAGAACATATTGTTTAGTTTATTACAGCGTAGTCAATCTTTTATTTATTTTCAAGACTTAAGCCGTTTTCGTTTTTGAATTTGTGCTAAAAAAAAATGCTCAAGTTTTCGTTCGTTTCCGTCAACCTCAGCGCAAAATGGTAAAAAAAGGCTCATCAAACGTAAGGAATTTCCTTAATTCTGTAAGGTTGCTATTTTATACAGAATTTTATTCTATATTACACAGAATTAGGGAAATTCTTTACGTTTGGTAAGCATTTTTTTAAGATTTTGCGCTAAGTTTGACAAAAACGACCGAAAACTTAAGCAAAAACGAAAACGCCTTTTATTCAAAGCCATTTAAAATGCTTGTTGAATTTGGTAGAGAGGAAATATTGCAATGGTACGTCATCTCAGTCTGTATATTCTATTTAGAAATTTGTCCTTGTACAATGGGATATCCGGTGAAAGTGATATGATATAATTAATTTGTGCTAAATCATAATGGTGAGTTAATTAATAAAGAAACAACTGATAGTAACATATCTAATCAATATTTTTGCTCTGTCCTGAAAGATATTTCTGTGAGGTTGGAATCCTCTTTGAGTTCTTACGTAGATCATATTCCGGCTCACTGATACTATATTTTTTGATCCAACAAATTAATATGAGGTGACCGATATTACAAGGAACCTAAAAGATGCAAATATTAATACTATTTACAAAATTAAACTTCTCAAAATGGCTGAGCAATTTTTCTTGGTTTATTGGTGATCTGCTGTAATGGTGACTCAATCACGCGGTCTTTCCTAATGTTCTAAAGTATTCAATCTCTAAAAAGATTTTGTACGAGTAATTAAAGGTCTATATATATATATATATATATATATATATATATATATATATATATATATATATATATATATATATATATATATATATATATATATATATATATATATATATTTGTGTGATACTTTTTTTTATAGGTAAAAAATTTAAATTTTGAGAAAATTTTGCAGACACCCCCTAGAATTTTTCCAAATATAGTCAAGTTTATTCTCTAGAAGTTTCAACAAGATTAGTCGAAAGAAACAGGAGGCGCATATGATGAATGTTTGTATTATATTTCAAAAATGTTAATTTCGATACACAATAATTATGATTTGCTTTTTTAGCTTAAAATTTAGCAGATATTGTCGATTTCTTAGCATCTGGATATCGTCGTCTATATGCGGATACAATTTGCAAAATAAACTGTTTGTCATCCTTATTTTTTGCCAATATTTTGTTATATTCCTCCATTAACTTAACTCCACGTTCTGCAACATCGTTTACAACTTTAAGCCCGATTGCAATTTGTCTTCCTTTCTGAAAGTTTTCATTACTATTCCATTCAGAAGGATGAATAATCAAGAAATCTGCTTTTATTGAAAAACGCTCAAAGAATCGCTTGGATTTCTGATTAATGAATTAATCTATATCTGTTCCTAAATATTGATCCAGGTCCCTGGGACGAACTGTTACCTTCTTTACATTTTCCTCAGAAACATCATAATTTTCCAGGGCTTCTACCATCTTTAATTTTGTTGTAACTGAAACAGTTTTCATCAAAAATGATATGGCAGCTTTAAGGTGTAAGGTTACCACAATATGATTGCAAAATTTTATGCAAAGATAATTGTTTGCTGATTTACCTCATTAAATCCTTATACAAGTAAAGGTCTTTTTAGAATTTCAGATCTTGAACAGGAGCGTCTGTCGCAAAAGATGAACGAATCTAGGCTTTAATTTAAAGCAAACAACAAATAGACACACATCTCTGATTCTACTTATTTCATTTGGCAGTATTTTAAATTGTTTACGGGAAAGAAAAATTTTAAGGCAATAGATAGATTTGACCATCCACCTGGCATGATGAAAGGCTCCTGGCATACGGAAAGATACACCTCGAGGAGGAATTCCTCCAAGGAAAATTGCCATAAGTTCTACAAGTTCTCTATAATCTTCTCGAACTTGTTTTTCCTTAAGAGTTTTCTAAGAGAAATCTAGGAGATCTTGCGTATTTGATATCTTTTCTTTAACAAATTCATCAATTATACCGGTGTGAATTATAATTTATCCATTTTGGATCAATTTTCTTTAAATAATAATAATAATAATAATAATAATAATAATAATAATAATAATAATAATAATAATAATAATAATAATAATAATAATAATAATAATAATAATAATAATAATAATAATAATATTGAAAGAATTCTGAATGAAAAAATGCTTACCTCTCATTGTTTTATCCTTTTGCCACCTCAATGTTCTATCCACCTCTTCCTGTTTACGAATAGCCCTTCTCTTTTCTTTTTCTGTCAAAATACAGATCATTGACCCTTCTCTACCTTTCTTTTTTCTGTCAAAACATGATCTATTCCAATCATTGACCCTTCTCTACCTTTCTTTCTTTGATTTAGGAGAAACTGACGATCTTCTTCAATGGGTATAAGTTGAAGAGCGTCAGCGTGGGCGATATCAAAAAGATCGTTCATTTTCTCCAGGAATTCATTTTCTCGATATTTTTGAAGCTCAGACTTCCTTTTGCAGCTCTTTACAAGCATCTTTCATTCTTTGTATTGGGCTTCCAGTTTCTCAATGCTGTTCTGACACGTTTTAGTTGGGATTCGCACTTTCTGCTAAAACACTTCTATTTCTTTTATAACTAGATGAGCACTTGAGCGTAAATTTAGGTTCACTTTACGCAGGCCGGGTCTGTAAAACATGTATCTTAAAGCGCGACATTAGAGTAATTTGAGCAATAATTTGACTTTTCCCTATGGCGCCAACAAAAATAAACAGCAGCTTTCTGTTTACAGTTTGCAAAACCAAAATCGCTACCTTATATTCATGTAGTCAATGGAATAACTGAAGTAGACAATGAAGCTTGTGACTCAATAAGCTGCCAGCAATAACCCTACTAAGCTGACCAATGATTTAGTCACAATCACTTTTGTGATTACTTCGCTCTCTGCGGAGGTTTAGTGAACGACTGAACGGAATGTTTTACATTATTATTATTATTATGATATATATATTATATTTATTAATTATTATTATTATTATTATTATTATTATTATTATTATTATTATTATTATTATTATTATTATTATTATTATTATTATTATTATTATTATTATTATTATTAGAACAACTGAGTATTTGCCTGCAAATAAAAAGGTAAGCAAGAGTTTTTGAGTTTAAGGAACGATACCATACATTCACATGCTAGATAATGCTGCAAATATTCACGTGCGATGCGCCGCCATTAAATGTTGACTTATTGGGGCAAGATTTCACACATTTATTACGTTAGCCATTTCTAACAATATTACGGGGTGTCCCGTTTAAATTCCGACTTTAAAAATTAAGGCCACGTAATATATAATATATATATATATATATATATATATATACTATAATATATATATATTATATATATATATATAGTATATATATTATATATATAATATATATATATATAATATATATATTATATTATATATATATATATAATATATTATATATATATTATATATAATAATATATTATCTGACTTGCTAATATATATATATATATATATAATATATATATAATATTATAATATATATATTTATAATATATATATATATAAAATATAAATATATATATAGTATATTTGTATATATATATAACATATATAAATTTATATATATACTATATATATATATATATATATAATATATATATATATATATGAGAATAATAAGCTGATAATGATAAAAAAAAATTTATACTTTTGTCTTTTTGTAAGGAATTTTCTTCCCGAAGAAATAAATTGTATTTTTCTTTTTCCACTTATAAAAAAAATATTATAAGATTTGATTTGAAGAGTATTATTAATTTAGGACATATACCCAAATGATCGACTGTTCAAATGGTCGACGTTTGTAAAAAAAAAATGTTTTTCTTTTTTTTTGAGTTTCTCTAACGAATCCAACAAAACTTAACTTAACCTAACAACTTAACCTAACCTAACCTAACCTAACCTAACCTAACCTAACCTAACCTAACCTAGCCTAACCTAACCTAACATAACCTAGCCTAACCTAACATAACCTAACATAACCTAGCATAACATAACATATAACATAACATAACATAACATATAACCTAACCTAACCTAACCTAACCTAACCTAATCTAACCTAACCTAACCTAACCTAACCTAACCTAAACGAATCCAACAAAACCTAACCTAACCTAAACGAATCCAACCAAACTTAACCTAACTTAACCTAGCTTAACCTAACCTAACCTAACCTAACTTAACCTAACTTAACCTAACTTAACCTAAACTACAACCAAACTTAACCTAACTTAACCTAGCTTAACCTAACCTAACCTAACCTAACCTAACCTAACCTAACCTAACCTAACCTAACCTAACCTAACCTAACCTAACCTAACGCCCGCGGAGGGCTGTATAGGAAATTGTTTTGATGTGGTGTAGACCTTTTTTCCTGTCAACCCATTTTCCTCTTGACCATTTGGGTTAATCCCCTTAATTTACGGTTGTTAGGGTAGAGTGATTTTACCAGAAGGGTCTGGTTGATCCTCAAGAGGCTTTCTCGAAATAGTATGTAAATTTTTTTTCAGTGATTGGCTTTAATTTTAAAAATAGAAATGTTAAATAAATATATTGTCTTATATTATATATTTGAATGTTTTTTTGAGTAATATGTATGAATGTATGTATGTATGTATGTATGTATGTATGTATGTATGTATGTATGTATGTATGTATGTATGTATGTATGTATGTATGTATGTATGTATGTAGGTATTATATTGATAATTTTATAATAATCATTATAATGATTATAATAAAAAAAATCTTATATTTATTATTATTATTATTATTATTATTATTATTATTATTATTATTATTATTATTATTATTATTATTATTATTATTATTATTATTATTATTATTATTATTATTATATAATTATTATAAATATGAGTTATTACAAAATTATAATTAAAATGATAATAATTATATATTATTATATTAATTATTACAAAATTA
>JABUQX010113026.1:0-2500 GCA_015478945.1 Trachelipus rathkii | reverse complement strand
TTTGATGGTGCCTATATTGATGGCTTTAATGGCTCCCAAGCACCGTAAGGAGTATCTAGGGATGTTCTATTAGTGTTCTGTGAGTATTCTATGAGTGTCTGGTGAGTGCCAGGTGAGTGCCAAGTAAGTGCCAATGATTGCCAATGAGTGCCAAGTGAATGCCTATGAGTGCCAAGTGAGTGCCACTTTTTTCAAGCGAGTGCCACATAATGCCAACTGAGTGCCACTTTTTCAAGCCTTTTCTAGCCCTCCCCTGAGCCTAGAATAGCCCTAATTTGGTGTCTAACCCTAGGTTATAAGGTTATGAGGAATCGAAGGGTGTATATTACAAGTGCTAGGAAGCTTCCTACCATGAGTTAGTATTTTTCTAACACTTATAGATGACAGAAAATAATCAAAGAGTTACACCATGAGACAGTGACCGTAAAACGTTTTCAGAGGCCGCGGTCGCAGGTGAACCCATCGCGAAACCGCGGCGTGCCCCGCAAGGCGCAATATTCCCCGCCCGCGCGTGCGCCCGCTTAGGCGCATATCGCGTAACCGCCGCCGCGTGCGTCCGCAGACGCAATATTATCGCGTGAACAAAAAAATATGATTATCAGAACGAAAATAATTTTTTCATTTCAAATATACTTTGAGTCATTCATTTTTACTACAATTTTTGTATGAAATTTTTATTACTTGCTATAACATTACATACCTTAAACAGTAAATCAGTAAATCCAATAGAGGGTGTTACCTACCACCAAAGGGATTAGTATGCTTTTGCTTTACTGTTTTACGCTTAACTCATTTTACTGCTTTAACTATCTGCTTTACTGCTTTAACTCTCTGCTTTACTGCTTTAAAACTCTCTGCTTTACTGCTTTAAATCTCTGCTTTACTGCTTTAACTCTTCTGCTTTATCTGCTTTAACTCATATATTTATTATAACATTATACACTTAAGCAGTAAATCAGTAAATGTCAATATAGGTGTAACCTAACACTAAGGGATTAGTATGCTTTTGTTTACTGTTTTATGCTTTAATCTCTGCTTTACTGCTTTAACTTCTGCTTTACTGCTTTAACTCATATATTTATTAATATTACAACCTTAAGCAGCTAAATCAGTCAAATCATAGAGGTTTACCTAACACCTAGGGATTTAGTTGCTTTTGTTTTACTGTGTACTGCTTTAACTCTCTGCTTACTTGCTTTAACTCATGTTTACTGCTTTAACTTATATTTATTAATATTATGTTTTTTTATAGTTTAGTCTCCTTTTAACACTTGTCATTTTTATTAGTGTTTTCGTATTACCAATATTTTTTATATTTCTATTTCCGTTTAAAGTTTCAGTAGCTTTCATAATCAAATTAATGTAAGAATAAAAAACACACAGAGTTTCTGTTATATAAACATTTATTTTAATAAAATTGCGTACAATTTTATTAAAAACATATTATTTACTGCTTTACAACTTTAAATTTAAAACTTCATTATTCCATTATCTACTTGACGAGTATGGATGTGGAGAAATTTACGTTTCGAAGTCCGGCTACATGTCTTGTAGCTGGGCCGACAGGCTGTGGTAAAACCTTTCTATTATTAAATATTTTAAGGGAAATGGAGATTTTTGAGCAAACCCCTGTAAAAATAATATGGTGTTATAATGTTTTTCAGGAAAAATTTAAAGAATATAAAGATGGGATTCAATTTCATGAAGGCATATACGATATTAGATCGCTTAACAATATACATGGACAAAAAATTATTGTATTAGATGATTAATGCACAAATTGAATTTGGGAATAGCGGAAGCTTTCACAGTTCCTTGACATCTTCTTAACATCTCTGTGTTTTGAAGAACGCAGAATATTTTCCAACCAAAGCAAGCATATGCGAAGTTTCTTTAAACACACGTATTGATGTTGTTCGGCCAGAGAAGAACATGAGTCAAAATTAATGTATTGGCCAACTCAAATGTTTCACCTTCAAAAAAGAATTCTTAAAAGTATATAAAGAGTACTTCGATCCCCCCACGGTTATTTGATGGTTGAACTCACCCAAAAACCGCACAGATGTGCTCCTACCAACATTCTTCCTATGAGATAGAAAACTGTAATCATACTGAATAAATGATGCTCTAGTTGCAAAGTATTTACCTCTTATTAAAAAATTTAAAGCTGAAACCTTCTGAAAAACGTAAACTAATTAGTGAGAATGAGAAATTCATCCAGTGTGTATGTGAAGTCTGTTTAAATCTTATAAAAGGAAAAGTTCCTTTAAACAGCCTCAGAAGGTAAAGCTGCGTCGTTATAGAAACATCATTAAAAAACTCTCCCCTCAACATAAAAAAATCTGAAAATTAAAAAGAAGTTACTACAGAGTAGGAGGAGGGTATTCCTACCATTACTTCTTTTCCGTTTATTAGCTCCTACTTATATCTTAAGTGTGTCCATAATGAAGAGGTGCTACCCAATTAAGAGGAGAAAATGAAGCACCAGTATGAAATTTTA
>JABUQX010113025.1:15000-20000 GCA_015478945.1 Trachelipus rathkii | reverse complement strand
CAGTTGATGGGAGGAGACCTTGTCGAATAGCATCCGGGAGGTACCTATAACAGCTCCGAAAAGAAGAGGCGGCCCATTTTGGGGCCGATTCGTTGCCAGTTACCGCCGCTACGGAGAAGGGGGTCTAATCTAGCACATAGTATGTTTGTTCTTACGAGAAGTGGGAGCAGCCGAAGACCAAATTGTTGTAACAAGCGGGATACCATTGTGCCTTTAGAATAAGGGGTTTTAAAGGCTTGGAGGGCACTGAGCAAATCTGAATAAATGACATACGAGTGGTCTTGGTTAAGGAATAGAATTCGAGAAACGGCAATCATTATAGTTATTTGAAGCATGAGGGGAGTATATGGGATAGGTTACGGTCAGGAAAGACAGCAGACGCACAAACACTGTCCCCTGTTTTAGAACCGTCAGTAAACACTGGAGTAAATCCACCGTGAAACTACTGCGAAATAAGACAGGAATGATGCCTTTAATAAGGCAGCATGGTGGAGATCTAGAGAGAGAGAGAGAGAGAGAGGTCAGAAACAGTCAAATGGTGGGAGCAGCGAATAGCCAAGGTATATACCCTTCGTCATAACAGAACTGCAACATCTTTTGCAAAGGGATGTCGAGGAAGTTAAGGATGCTATAAACTGTGTTTGCAAATGGCCATTGGCCAGTAAGGAGGATTCTGAGGTATCCTCGCAGAATTGATGTTAGAGCTGATGGTATTGGGGTTTGAAAGCAAAAATAGCTTGTGCACATGATGCATTCCCCTCGAGTGCGATCACAGCGGATTCAATTCTAATAAGGCTTACTCGGGGGACGATCGGAAGGCTCTAGTGGAGATACGGATCGCCTCGTTTTGAATGAGACCTAAATGTTTAGTAGAGTTGGGAAAGCCTGACCCTATACTACTCAGCCATAATCCAGCTTCGATATTGAGGAGAGATGACATAATAGGTAAAGCACGCGATATGACAATCGTTTTCCAATAAAGTTGTGGTTTAATATGCAGCGTGGCATATGTTAGGTGGTAATCTAGAATGAATCCTAGAAATTTGATTTGTGAAGTTACAGGAACGAGTGAACCTTATAAGGTTAGGTTTGCGGGTGGAAGGTGGAAGGTTCTTCGACCCTTTTTTCCTATATAGTACAACTGAGGTTCAGTGAGTGAGAAATGGAAGCCATGGGATAATTTATACCCCCATTGTGAATGTTCTCAACAACCGTAGTTGAAGTTGTCTTTTTCAAGAAATGGCAGCCTATCCTGGCATTATACAAATTAGCGCCAGGTCATCAACATAGAGAGAAAAAAATTGATCATCGCTCGGATAGAAGTAAAACGATGTCATTGAAATTCAGAGAGAAAATAATAATACACTTAGAACAGACCTATAACGGAGGACTGTGAGTAAAGAGTTGTTGAAGGGGCGAGGCATATTTTTTGTGCAACTTTCCACACTGAAGAAAGAAGAGTTGTTGAGTTGACAGTCGAGGCATTAAGTTCGAAAGTGGTCTTTACGTGGTTTTGGGCGATTAATTCGAAAGAGATCTGAAGGAGCAGTTTGCCTTAAAAAAAAATAATCATTGTTTGAGGGTGGGGGGGGGCGGTTCCTTTTGTTAATTGACTATAAGAGTGTTTTTTTCTTCTCACCGGTTAGCCCGCTTGTGCACACTCTTGGGACCAACAAGTGGTTGCCGAACGCCTACCTGCGGAAGATCGCGGGATGCAAGCTTCCACTTCTGTGATGACAACTTGCTCAAAGAAATTAAAGGCATCATCAGTAGTCGGAAACTGCTTATTGAAGGGAGAGAGTGAGATAGCCTGATGAAAAGGAACCCACTCCGCTCGGTCATAACGCCACTTCGAAATGGGTTTTAACTTTGGGCTCGGTGCACTTTCATTTAAGGCTATTAGGTAATGGGCACTTCCGTATAAGTAATCAAAGCGGGATTAGGGAATGCGGCCCCATAATAGAATAGAAGCAAAAGGATATATCAATACAGGAAGAAATGTGTGCATGTAAACGTTCATATGTAGGGAATAAAGTGTTAACGCATTCCAGGGAAAAGGGGGTTAGAAAATCAACAAGGATCTTAGACTTAGACGTGGTGACAGAGTCGCCCCATAGGGGATGACGAAGATTGAAGTCTTCCAGTATAACAACCGGAGTAGAGAGCTATTTTAATAAAGGTCGGCTAAGTAAGTCTTAGTAAACTCACTATGGGAGCCAAGTGATCTGAACAAAAGTGTAGACGATAGACAAATGGATATGTGCTGCCACGCATGAAGTCTAGTTCGAAGATTGGCTGGAGGATTAGTGTATAGACTTAGTGAAATAAGAAATTCTTTGCGCCCTCCTCTACATTGTCACGGCTCTTTCTTAAAGAAGTTAAATGGCGATTAGTGGGTTATTCCGGACGGTTGGAAAGAAGTCGCGATAACAATAGTTGAGTTTTCTCCACATATGCACTTTTGTCTGTTTGGCATATTATATTATATATATATATAATATATAATATAATATAATATATATATACTATATATATATATATATATATAATATATATAGTATATATATTATAAATATATATATATATATATAAATATATATAATTAATATATATATATAGTATTATATATATATATATATATTATATATTATATATATAATATAATATATATATTATATATATATATATATATATATAATATATATATATATTTATACATATATTATATATATATATTATATATACTATTAATATATATATATATATATATATATATATTATATATAATATATATATATATATATATATATATATATATGTAAATTAGTTGAGCAAGTTTTCATAATTAAGGTAGTAGCCACGACAGTTTCATTGAAGGAAAGTGGCCATGCTCTGTTGTTATGAGTATTATGAGGAATAGTCCTTTTTTGAGCAATTGTCTCTATGTAAGCAGAGATAATAAATTGAAGGTGGAAACAGTTGAAGAGGAAAGGCTGAGACGTGGGTCCCGACGAGGAGGAGTAATAAATCCTGGTAGAAAGGAATATTCCTGCAGGAGAGGTTTTGGTTGTACGACCGCGGTTTTGTGGGTGAGTTTTCTGTGGTATTTGGTTGGTTTCAAACTTCCCCATGAATGCGACGTAAGTTGAGTTCAACCAAATCTATGTTATTATGCGGACTTGGTTGGTCGTTGGAAGAGCAACTAGGGTGCTCATGTTTGAAAATGGGGGCGATATCAGCATCTGCCAAGCAAACATATTCAGAAAAAGCGTGGAGAATATGGGGTTGTTTCCATTGAAACGGGAGAGGAAGGTGTTACCGGAAAAGTGTCATCTTTTTAAGAGAGTGTTGGAATTGCGATATGGGGGATGTCTGTTGGGTTATGAAAGTCTGGCATGCTGGAGAAACTTTGACCAGTGTGAGTCATCAGGTTGGTTATTTTGGAACGAACCTGTAAAAGTTTGAGTTAGAGATGGGCAGATTTTTGCAGGTCCCTTTCATGCCGCCAACCAGATTTTAGAACGCTCGGAGCGTTTTCGGTACTTGTGTTGAACGGTCTTCCTCACACCTTCCTCAGAAGCACAGGAAGCATTAAAAATAGAGCGAGTCGTAACATTAAGCTCTATTTCAGACCAATAATCCATCTTATCCACAAAGGTATAGAATCCTTTAGGGAGTGCTGATATAGGATAGTTCGAGACAGAGTTATAGGAGGATTCCAGAAAGAGACTGAAAGAAAAAAAAGTAACCCTGCCAGCTATCAGAGGATTGGTTGGTGGGCTTGTTTCGGTCTAGCTTGTGGTTGCTTGGGGACAATCTTAAATTGAATGTTCTAAATGGTTTCTGTCTCAGGAATAGACTTATTGGCGAGGTCTTCTTTTTGAGTTTGCATGCATATTTTATAATATCTGGGGTGGGTGTGTGGTTCTGCTTCAGAAATTCAGATTTGTTTTATATTTTAAAACTGAGTAATCTTTGCCTTGCTGCTTAATCTTTTGTTTTGTTTCCGTTTATGGACATCTTTTCCAGGAGTTTGGAGTGATGGGGGACGACAGATTAGGGGACAAAGATGAAGGCCTTTTACGTGAGTTTGGTGAACTCGTCGGAAGGGTATGGGGCAGAGTTTCTTTGGCAGGAAAATGCTGCTTCAAATGCTTTGTGGAGGGGGGGAGGATGAAACAAGACAATTGTTTTCACAGCTGGTAAAAAATTGAAAAGCTAGCACTCGACGGGATAGGGCTGTTGACGGCTTTTGGGGCCGGCAAGTGGATTTAGATTTAGGGGCTGTTTTTTTGACTATTTGAAAATAGTCGGCAATATAGGCAGTGCAGGCGGGCAGTTTACGGTAACTGCTTGAGTCTCGCTGTGATAGAATGGAATCGTGTCGATGGGTTTACACGAGGAGACGGGGAGAGGCTGCTGCAATTGTAGCATGGGATTGCCTTGATCTTGTAGGATATTTGTCTTTGACCTGGTGTATGGCATCTCTCTTGCTCAATTTTTAAACATGGGTGCATAATTCCAAAAAGCTCGCTGTTCAAAGAAACAGGTAAGACGTCATTTCAAAAAAAGGAGCGCTGCTGGGGTAACTACATAGCTTTGAGAGTGTTGTTTTTCACAGGAATGCTGAAAATTCTTCTTCACAATGGCCAATATGTAATTACGCGTTCCCTACGGTATTTTCGGGGATGACCTTACCGCTGGTATTTAAAGCAACGTCTGGGTCGGGGAATAAATGACGAACATTTGTAAGCTTGTTAACCCAAATTTTCACCTTATTAGTTGGAAAAGTGGGTGTTATAAAGGTTCAGTAGTAAACGAGGAATTTTGGGGATACAGCAAGTTCCCGGACGTGGGAAATCTATGTAAACTTAGTAAACAGAAATATCTTTCTTCTTGTAATTTCTTAGAATTGACAGCAATTAATGTCTTCGTCTTTCTGTTTTAAAGAGTAAATAGTGCCTTTGAATGTGTTTCTTATTTCATCAGGATTGGATAAT
>JABUQX010113025.1:0-7500 GCA_015478945.1 Trachelipus rathkii | reverse complement strand
ATTATTATAAATATAGTTATTATAAGGTTAGCATATTATATATATCATTATATATATATATATATTATAGTATATATATATATATAATATATTTATAAATATATAATATATTATATATATATATATATATTATATAGTATATATATATATATATATATAAATCGGAATTTTTAAGCCCTAATACTTAAAAAACATTCCTTCTTACTGTGCATGTTGGGAAATTTCATAAAAATTATTTCTTCCTTTTCAGGGATTACTTTATTATCAAATCATTCTGTGCAGCTCGTTGTGCAGGTAAAACCACTCCTTATCCATTTACAGTTTCTTGTTTTTATTTTATATTGGCTAATTTAAAAAAAGTTTAACTGTAAATTTCCATGTATTTAATATATAAATTTCTGGCCCGGCGTAACCTAATTATATTTAAAATATTATTATTATTATATTATTATTATTAATTATTATTATTATTATTTAATTATTATTATTATATTATTATTATTATATTATTATTATGATTATTATTATTATGTATTATTATTATGATTATATTATTATAATAATAATATTATTATTATTACTTTATTATTGATATGTTATGTTAATTGAATTTATATTGTTATGTTATTGTATTGTTTATTGTTATTGCTTATTGCTATTATTTTTATTATTATTATTATTATTATTATTATTATTATTATTATTATTATTATTATTATTATTATTATTATTTATATTCTTATTATTATTATCAGATTATATTCTATTATTATTATATTATTTATTATTATTATTATTATTATTATTATTATTTATTATTATTATTATATTATTAGTTATTATTATTATTATTAGAATATATTATATTATTTTAGTTATTATTATTATTATTATTATTTAGTTATTAATTATTATTATATTATATTATATTAGTATATTATTATATATTATTATTATTATTATTTATTATTATTATTCATTAGTATTATTATTATTATTTGATTATTATTATTATTTATCATTATTATTAATTATTATTATTATTATTATTATATTATTATTATTATTATTATTATATGTATTATTATTATATTATTGATTATATTATTATCATTATTATTATTTAATACTTATTATTATTATTATTAATATAGAATTAAATATTATTATACTGTTATATTATTATTATTATTATTAATTCCATTATTATTATTATTATTATATAATTATTATTCATTATTATTATTTATTATTTTATTATATATTATATTAAATAATAATATATTTATATTATTATTATTATTATTATTATTATTATTATTTATTATTATTCATTATTAATTAATTATTATATTATTATTATTATACTACTATTTATCTAGCTATCTAATCTATACTATCTATGCTTATCTATCATATCTTATCTATCTATGCTATCTTAATCTATTCGTATCCGAAGGCATTTGATAAAGTCAATCATGACATTTTATTTAAGAAATTGGATAATTTGAAAATTCCTGATATAATGCATAATATTTTAGTGCATATTACAACAAATTCAGTCTGGGGTGGTGGAGGTCTTTCATGATTTAAGTAAAAAGAGTGTATCAAATAAGGAAGATAAGTAAAAGAAAGGGTTCTTTTAGGCAGAGTAGGAATGCTGTGACAACCTCTAAACTTCTTTTGTATTTTATATAGATGAATTTATAGAAGAAATATGGGTTAAATAGTAAAACTGGGTGCTAATTAGGTATGAAAGCATGTGTCTAATGTTGTTTATGTCGTAAGAATGATCTAGATTTTTGCTGCCCCCTCAACAGAAGAACTAACGAAAAGCTCTTAGATATATCAGAAAATTTAATTAAGGAGGATTAAGTGCTTGAAAAAAGCTAAATATAGATTAAATACGTCTACAGCAATTGAGTTTTTAGTAACCCTAGGGAATCAACCATAAAAAAAGATGAATTAGTTAAAAATAAGAATTTCACAGGTTTTCTTAACTGTTCTATGAAACTAAAATATCTTGGTTGTATTTTAAATAAATGTCAGAAGAAAAGTGCGATGTATAGGAAGAGCATAGAGATAAATTTCTTAGGAAAAATTGATTATTTTTAATGAAGATTTGGTCAGTAAGATTGGTATTTGTTTCTCTTCTGTTGAAATCAATTCTGCATGCCAATTATTATGAGTTTAATTATGGGCAAAAGAATATAATGTTAGTCAGGTTTACAGACAGTTTGAAGTTAGCTTCGCGAAAATGCTTTTAATAAAAAATGTTTAAGTATGAAATGAAGTCTAGGGTAGTAGTAGATTTTTTTTTTTTTTTTTTCAAAAAAATTTTTTTCTTTTTTTTTAATTTTTTTGCAAATATTCATTAGAATGGTTTTCATGTTCAACCCAAACTTAAAGCATTTGAAATTATTCACTGTATTTTAATTATGTGTAATTTAAACCAGTATTAAATTTGTGTATGTAAGAATATAATATTGAAAAGGGGTATTTTGGTTAAGAACCTTGAAAAAACATTTGCAACTAAAATATTATAAAAGTTTTGATCTCATCAATAGCGAGATAAACTTAAGATAACATTGGGGGATATGATCTTGTGTTAACTATGTTTAATTATATAATATAGTTTTATATTATGTAATATATTTTATGTAATATATTTTGAAGTACTTAGGTACGAAAAAAAAAAATAATTAAAAAAGCACAAAGATATCATCTACTCTATCTAATCTATCTAGAGTGTCTAACCCTATTCTATCTATCTTAATCTATCTATCTATCTATCTATCTATCTATACTATTCTATCTATCTATTCGTATCTGTCTATGTGTCTGTAGTGCTCTGCATGTCTGTCTGTCTCTCTGTCTTCATGCCTCTCGTTCCCGTCGTCCTATCTATCTTCTATCTAATTATCTATGTAAATCTATCTATTCTATCATATCTATCTATCTTATCTATCTATTATCTATCTATCATCTATATATTATTATTATTATTTAATTATTATTAATTATTATTATTATATTATTATTATTTATTATATTATTATTATTATTATTATTTATTATTATTATTTATATTAAATATTATTATTATTATTATTTAATTATTATTAATTATTATTATTTAGTATTATTTATTATTATCAATTATATTATATTATATATTATTATATTATTATAATTAACCTTATTAGTATACTATTATTTTAAAAATTATACTCAAGCTAAAAATGAATTATATATTATTATTGATTATTATTATTATTATTACTATAAATATTATTATTCATAATATTATTTATTTTTCTATATATTCATAAAACCACAAAACGCTTGATTTAGCATTAAAAAACTTTACCAGTCTATAATAATTATTTACCATATATTGTGGTGCGTTATAAATACCTAATTCTTATAATTGACTTTGTCCAGAGCATTTATTTATCTTTTAAATCCGTATAAAACCCATGATCATTGAAAGCGACTCTGATATATCACTTTCAAACATCACTTCAGTAGACCTCTAAATACACTATCCTGACATTTAAAACATAAATAAAGACACTTTGAAATACTGATGCAACTTTTCTCTTTTCCACCACTAAATATCAAGAAGTCTAAAAACAAACATCATCAATATACTTCTGGACTATTATAAAGGTACCAAAATATCCATAATTGACTGCATAGTACTAACTGAAATATTCCTGAATAAACATAACAACGGGTTATATCTGATCCCAGGATATATTGGAACGCATGCATTTCGATCAAACAAACGGGGTGAAACGCCCAGTTTTACTTCACTTAAAAAATGACATCTGTATATCACATGAAGTTATAGTTTCCCTTGTTAACACGCACACACATAGAGGGGCTAGAAATTCACATAAAAAAAATCTACTCAGCTAATTTTAATGCGAGTCTATCGACCCCCAAATTCATCCAAAAACAGTTCATTATAATGCTCACAAAGTTGTGATCCAAACATATTTTCATAACTCTAAAGTAATAATTGCGGGTGATTTCAACATTGATCTATTCAACGAGAACACTGTAAATCGGGCAAACTCTCTAACAAACTTGATGATATCAAAGGGTTTTGTCAATTATATAAAGCTGCCAACACGTCTAAACAACTCCGAAAATAGAAGTCCATCCTTAATAAATCATATCTGGGGGACCTAAATTGAAACGTTAAAAGCCTTTTCATAACAAAGGGTGGTATTCAATCATATTTCCCCATGTCTTGCAAAATTTTGCCATAAATCAAAACTTCAAAATATTCACCACTTATTAAAAATACAGATTAGATAGTGAAATCAAAGACTAAAGGTGCCATAAATAAAATGAATTAACATTGGGACTTTTTCATTTCACATACAGCATAGAAACATTGCATCGACGAAAAAAAATTCAACACCTTTCGTAAATATTAAATAATTGATTATGACGAATTCATTCCCACCATTTAAAACGAAATAAAAACTTTGCGTTAAAAGAATTCAAAAAAACTCCCATGGCTTAGACACTCAAGCTCTACTATAAACTTTATCCAAACCAAAAAACACCAAAACCTACCGAAATTATAAAAAGCAAAAATATGCCATATCAAGTGTATAACACAAATTTTGATAAGCAATCAAAGGCACATTCTTAAAAAAGCAAAAAAAAGAAAACACTAAAATTTTCAGATTGCAACAAAGACTCGAAGGCGACTTGGAGTCTAATCAAATAAAAATTAAATAAAAAAAAAAATGAAACAAAAAAAAAATAAATTAAACGAACTGAATTAATTAAATAATTAATTAAACAACAAACCAATAAGAAGATCGCTGAGTTGGACTAAACTAGAATAATTTGTAAAGTTTTTTGGTAAGCCAATCTTGATGAGACCAAAGGCCACTATCAAAACATCATTTATGAAACCTTTCTTCCACTTTGCTAGAATCGAAGACTCATTTTTCCTTTGTCATATATCAAAAAGCTCGATGAATTAAGAAAAGTAATCGGCCCGGACCTGACTAAAGAACAAAAAAAAATGTGATGTTCTTTCTGAATCCCCAAACCATAATCCTCGAAACTCCACTGATGACATAATAGCTACTCCTTTTTAAAACACTTGTTCAAAACGAATTAATTATTGACAGAATTTTCCAAATATTTCAAAAGGACAGTAAGAATATGATCCAATGAGTCACGAAAAAGGAGACCTTTCCTAGAAAAAAAATTTGTCCAGTCAACCAAAGCATCTATATCAATTACGATTTAGTAGAAATATTTTTGAAAAAAATGATAGTGTGTCGAGTCTATGTAAACAGAATGATAATAGTCAGTATACAGCTAGTCTCATGCGTGACTCACAACCTTGATATTTAGAGAAAGGATATGCTCGAACTTCTGATGACTTCCAATTTGTTTACCCGAAAAAAACTTATTTAAAGGTGGTAAAAACTTAATAATCGCATTGCTTCCTGCTATTATTATTATTAGATTTCACAAAAACTTTTGACATGATTGATCATGACATACTATTAAATAAAATGAAAGAAAATGGGCATTGAGGTAACAAACTGTACAATGGTTTGAAAGCTAAGTTAAAGGGAGAGGTCTCAATGCTTAAAACTAAGGGAAACACATTTTAAATCACACTTCAAACATCAACTGGCGTACCTCAGGGCTCAAACTCTGGGACCGTTTCTTATTTAAGCTATATACTAATGATATGTTCAACTCACATGACGCCTTTTCAGTCTCTATCTTAATAAATGACAAAAATGACGAATCATTCTCTTCGTAAAGCAGTGGACACCTTAACAAAAAATTTATTGGTGCTGTTCTAAGATTAACGAAGCGGGTCTCTAAAGATTTTAAATAAAAAAAAATCTTTTAATTATTTAATAATTGACAATTTCAATACCAAAATAAACGAAATGGAGCTGCATAGGAATTCAAACGCTAAAGACCTGAATGAATGAATAATCGATGAAAAATCTGACATTTAAAGAGCATGTTAATATCCTAGTTAGCCGACTGGCTAGATACATATACCGTGTGTACTAATAAAATTAAAATTATTGTACCTCTTTCCATTCTTAACAAAAATATGCTATGCCTTGATACACCCCTAAATACTATACTGTTTTTCTATCTACGGAACCACAAGTAACTCATAACATACCAATGCCTGGGATTATTGCTTAAAAATTTTCCCTCAAATCAAGCAATGCGAGAGGCAAATCTATTTAATTTACGAAATAATACTTGCATAAACGTTTCCTTCCGTAGACTTAAAAAAAAAGCGACTCAATGCGTCAGCTAAAAAATAGCTAAACTTTACGATCCAATGCCACAAAGAGACGATGTAAAACAGAAAACTCCAATAAGTACTTTGCTAAAAAAAGACAAAAATTTATTATCTAAATAAATATTAATAAATAACAAACACAGCAAGTTTACTTTTGTAAAATCATAGCTTATTATTATTATTTTTATTATTATTATATTATTATTATTATTATTATTATTATTATTATTATATATTATGTTTATTAATTATATTATTATTATTATTATTATTGATAATTGAGCTAGTAATCCATTTAGGTGTACCTGGTTATTATTGATTATTATTATTATTATTATTATTATTATTATTATTATTATTATTATTATTATTATTATTATTATTATTATTATTATTATTATTATTATTATATTATTATTATTATGATTATATTATATTATTATCTATACTAATAATATTATTATTTTTTATTTCTTATCATTTTTATCATACCTTATATATTAACATTATTAAAATTATTATTGGTATATTTATTATTATTATTATTTAAAAATTCAAATGACTAAAGCTTCAAACCAAATGTGTCAAAAAAGTTCCAATAAAAGACACAACAGAAAAAATACTTCATCTAAACTTCTCCAGAAGAAAAATCCATGTCCACTCTCTCAGAAAGAGTGTCCATAAGTCCGAAAAACACTCTATAGTATGCTGCTGTAAAGCCATCCTGAGAGTTTCAAAGGTAAGAGCGTCGGACTTTCCTCTCGGAGTCGCTTCGTCGGATTCTTTTTTCCTTTGAAAGCTAAGAAGAAAACTATTTTCCTGTCGAGATCATTTCTTCAGGACTTAAGAGCTTTGTTGAAGACTAAGCTTGTAATATTGTATGCAATAAAATAAAATAAATTTTAGTTAATTATTATTATTTTTTTTACTATCTAGAATTTTTATTATTATTATTATTTTTATTATATTATTATAATTTTTATTATTTATTCATTATATTATTATAATTATTATTAATTAATTATTATTAATATTATTATTATATTAAATTATTATAATAATTATTATTATTATTATTATCATTATTATTATATTGATTATTATTATTTATTATTATTATTTATTTATTATTTTATTTAATTTTTGTATTTTTTTATTTCTTATCAATTATTTATTCATAG
>JABUQX010113024.1:0-15785 GCA_015478945.1 Trachelipus rathkii | reverse complement strand
GCACGCCAGGTCATCTGCAATAAAGCCATCCACAATCTCCATCCAACGAGTCCTCCACTCCTCCCTCAACTGCCACCAATTACCACATGCCAAATATGCTACAAAAACAGGAAATTGTTCTGACAATACACTTCTCCTGCCTTAACGCCAGCCTCCACCTCAAACCCCATTTCTCGACGTTTTCATATCCCCGTTCTACAATACATTGTCATTTTTAGACATACCTCTCAAAGCCTTTCTTAAGTACACCCACTCCGTAATCTCTTCTCTAAAAACCGTCGCAAACAATTTCTTCCTTAGGTTACTGAATCGAATGGCCTTTTCTCGATCTATAAAATGGACGAAGTATGCCTTTTTGTTGGTATTCTAATTATCTTTTCCTGTATCATTCTCAATGCGAACATTAAATCTGTTGTGGTGCTTCTATTCGCCTTGTACCCATACTGCTCCTCTCCCAAGATCTGGTGCCACAATTGCCCCTCACTCTTCTTTTCAAAGTATCTTTGCGGTATACTTTTGCCAGATTGTCCCAATAACGGAAATAACCTCTGTAATTATTACATCACCACATCTGCCCTTTCCTTTATAAATTGGCTATAATTGATGGGTTTTTTTCTCCATCCCTCTGAGAACCTCACTTTCTCTCCAGCACTTGTTGATAAACTTAAACACTGCTTCTTCACACACTCTCCTCCCTCTTTTATTAATTCTATGTGGGCAATCCATCTTCTCCCGGGGCCCTTTCCATTGTTCATTTTCCTTAAGAGCCTCATCAGCTCTTCCTGGTAATTACCTGCTTCCTTCCCCTAGTCTCACTTCGTTCATAGTAACCAACATATATAACATACAACCATAATATCACAGACTAATATATTATATATATAATATATATATAATCATTATATATATATATATATATAATACTATATATTTATATATATTATCTATACTAATATCTATATATATATAATAATGATATATATATATATAAATTATATTATATATATATATATATATATATATATATCTATATAATAATATAATATATACACCAATATATAATATATAACTATATATATATATATAATATTACTATATATATATAATATAATAACTATACATATATAAAGATATATATACGTATATATATACTAAAATATATAAATAACTACCAATATCTTTGCTATTACATATATAACTATATAAATAACTTATATAATATATTATATATATATATATATAATATATATATAATATATCATTTTTTATTTTGTTGATAAACGATATCAGAGAAATCTTCAACGTTATCTAGGAACGTTCACATGGAAATATCATATAGCATCAATTTAAAAAACCCAAACAAATGGACTCCTTTTCTAGCTATATTTTTTTTATATATTTTTTTTTTAATAGTCGAAGGACATGAGCCGCTTCGGGACCAAGTGGGGGACCGAAGTTCCCCCCGTCCGCTCACCTAAAGGCCGCGACCGCACCCGACTCTTTCAATCTATTGCTATTACCATCGGGCGTACTCTTTAGCTTAAAAAAAATTATTTCTTTTAAATAAAGATTTTATTTTTTATTTACAAAAATATAATGATTTTGCCTTTTAAGTTTAGTTAAGTACTATAACATTACAGATCAAATCTCATTGCGAAGAGTGGGCGATCTGAAGATTTTGTTGAACTTATTGCATTCTTAAATAGTATTTGCTTATTTATTTTTTTACGCAACAATATATTTGACATATCTTACATAACTCGCATATTTTTATTATATTGCATTTCTTGGCAAGGAAAATCGTTAATAAAAAACATATGTTCTTCCTGTCTATTTTAAAAAAATACCTTCAGTTTCCATACTACGAGGTAAGCTAGGCCCATGATATGGGCTAGGCCCACAACAGTCAATAAATTAATAATAAGTTAAACCGCATTTTTTTGGTAAAAAAAATTTTTTTTCCGAAATGTGGCGACGTGAGAAGACACAAGGGTTATAAAAATGGCGAAAAGAAGTCTTCTTTTTTTATAACAATTATAACAAATAATAATGTCTATAGAGGAAATAAAAATGTAATTATCCCTTTAAAATAATAAATTCGGATTAAATTTCGCAAAGCTTTTTTACGGAGCGTAAGTATTATATAATATATGATATACCTAATATAATATATATATCTCTAATATAATATATATATATTATATATAATATATATATATATAATATGATATTATATATATAATATATATATATATATATATAAATATATATAATTTAATATAATATAATAATAGAGTAGATATATAATATAAGTATATATATATAATATAGTATATATAACTCCTGTTATGTTTGCGACTCCGTCAGTTCATTTGTTTTTGCTTTTGTTTTTTTACACTATTTCTAGTATAGGATCCTAACAGTCAATTAAGGGTGATGGACATGATTCAAAACTTCGAAATATTTTAAGTTGTTACGACCCAGTCAGTTTTTCTTTAACTAAAGAATACCAAGGGTAAACCGCAACAAGATTGGAAGGAGTCAGGCGTTTCGGCCTTCCAGCGGGACGACAGTGTAGGACTATTTCCCCCCTCCGGGAGGGTCTCCGGAACCCGCTTCTTTGGTATTTGGGTGTCGCGGGTTCCTCCGCCCCTCCCCTAACTGGGGGTATGGAAAACGTCCCCCTCTGTCCTCCGGCTCGAGCCCCTATTTTTTTTTTTTTTTTTTTTTTTTTTTTTTTTTTTTTTTTTTTCTTTATTTACATTTTTGTAATAGCTTTATACGCTGATTCCAAATATGCAATTGTTTTTCTGTAAGGTTCTACTTTTCGAATATTTTATTTTGTAAATTTTTATTTTTTTTAATGTAAGGATTTAAATAATTATTTTAAAATATTTCTGAACTTTTGAACCATTGATCCGTCACACTGAATTCATTGTAGCTATCCACAATATACTAGCCAATATTTAAAAAAAAAAAAAAAAAAAGAAAAAAAAAAACAAAAAAAAAAAAAAAAAAAAAAAAAAAAAAAAAGAAAAACTTGACTTTTAATTTTGCTTAAATAAAGGCCCCTATATAATACAGTATATATACTTATATATTATATATATATATATATAATATATATATATATATATAGTATATATATATATATAATATATATACTAGTATTAGTATATATAGGATCTGTCGATACTCCATCCGCCTCCACCTCCACCCTCCATTTAAATATCGGATTGCCGATGATTCGAACACCATTCATAAAACTTGAAGTTGAAAAATTGCCCAAGTCAAATTGAAACTATTATTAAATCAGCTTCCACCTCTAAAAATTAAAAAAAAATCAAATCTATATGTAAACTAACAAAAACTTGCATAACTTTACTTAACTTATGGTGTAGTTAGATCTATCTAAACTAACTAAACTGTAACATAACCTTTTTACTAACGTATATAATGGCAATTTTTATTATATTTAATTCTATTTTTATCTACAATTGTTAAAAAAAAAAAAAAATAATGAAAAAAAAAGGTGGCAACAAAAGATCTTTCAAGAGCTTTATTGATTATGTAGTTTATTAAACCATAATGTAAGAGTTAGTGCGTAACTGGAGAGCGGATAATCGACAACTGAGCCTATTATGGATAATATAACTACTATATAATTATACTATAATACTATAACTACTATTATATAATATATATATTATATACATTAAAGTTATATATATACTATATTATATATATATATATAATATTGATATATTATATATATATAATATATATATATACTAGTTATATATATACTATATATATATATATAATCATATATATATATTATATATATATATATATATATATATATTATAGTAATGTCAGCCTCCCGGAAGCATCATGCCTGTAACTAAAAAACTATAACAGCTACTGAAATAAATAAAAATTTTATTAGGTAAGGATACATTATCTATCATGTATATTTAACAATAATTACGCTATAGAATGTATTTAAAAGAGGAAAAATGGTGCAAATTTCGTATTGATATTACCGTTTTCTGCAGAAAACGAGAAGTCGAGTAGTTCGGATGTGAAGAGCACGCAAGGTGCCAAATGGTTGAATTTTTTCCATATTAATATCGAACCTTCTCAGGAGTGAAAGTACCGATGGATAAAGTCGGGTTTCTCGGCACCTACCGACGGTGACGACAGGGGCGGACTTCGTCCCCCATGGCCCTCCGCTCGGCTCGAAACCCCTTTAAAAAGGAGCTATTAAAAAGGAATAAATCACATTTCTCCAAAGCGTAAATTAAGAATAACTGGCTTGGCAAACTTTGCTATCGTGAAGTAATGCAGATTCAGCGTCACACAACGTATGCTTTCTACAATGCTAAGATTACAGTATTTAATGTGTACTATAATGAATACTATCAGTAAAATAAATTTTTTTAAGTGATAGGAAATTGTAATTGATTGCGAAAATCAAAAAATCTTATTTTCTTTGCCAGTAGCTGTTTTTATAATTTATTTACCGTACATGACATGAGCTTTCGGAGCGCTGGCAAGATATATATATACTATATATAATATCAGTACTAATATTATATACTACATATATAACCATATAATAGCTATATATAACTAATAGAATATATATATATATATATATACACATATCTATAGTTTATAATATATATAGTATATATGATAAATATATATTAGTATATATATGCTATATAGATATTAGATATATACCTATATATAGATATATACTATAACATATATCGTATTATACGCGCCAAATATATAGTATTATATCTCATATATATACTATATATAAATATATAATATATATTATATATATATATATATATATATATATATATATATATGATTTATATATATATATAATGATATATATAATATATACATATAACTATATATTATATATATTGATTTTATATAATTCCATCATCTCAACTCTGCAGTGAATTTTAAAAATGATTGTTAAATATAAACAAAAGAACAAATAGGAAAAGAATATAAACTATAAATTGCGAATAGCCTATGTAGAAAACTAATAAAAAATAAACTCAAATTTTTAGACCTTTTTCACTTCGTTAGCAACCACTGAAGTAAACTATAAACACTGGCCAACAAGATTTGCGCGCAAAACATTTGAAGTCATTTTTATAAGGTAACTTTTGCCCTCATTCCGGAACTATGACCTCTGTTTTCCTAGATTGGCTCTAGTTTTTGAGATACAGGAGCCCATTGGTCACATAAATACTAATAACAACAATTTATGTTAGGATGTAACGTAATTCACAATAAAAACACGAAAGAGGTATATATCAAATTGTTAATGAGTAAGTAAATAAAATGCAAATAGGTCAAAACATTCCAATTCAGTACAATGAAATCACAAATAATGCATTACAAATCGCTGTCTAAATGATTGTCTTCTGTGTGCAGAATGTGGACATTCACGTTGAGGCTCCAACAATAGTCTGCATCATGTGTGTATCCCATTTTCCTTTGTATCTTTCTTCCATCACTTTGATATCTTGATGGAACCTCTCCCTTGTTCCTCACTATAACATCCCTAGATTATCCGGAAACCGTTCTAAGTGACTATGTAGAAAGTGAACCCATTATCTCATATTTAGCGCATTCAATTTTTGAAGTTCTGAAAGCATTTTCCTGTACGAGTTCATACATAGTTTTGGGCAATTTATGGTGCCCAAAAAGTTCTGCACAACCAAGACAAAACTTTTCCGGGCAGATGCTTCAATATCAGTCATGGAATTTATGAAATTGTCATCCTGGAAGGATTTGGCGAATTTGAGGGCCGTTAAAGGTTTCCAGCTTTGAGTTTCTCCATACTCAACCCCTGGAAAAATCTGCAAATATATTTGAAACATTCACCATCATTGTGTCTAGGCCCTAACAAATTGCTCAGCAGTTCTAGTATTGATGTGGAGTTGGTGGGAAAATATTTTTCCCCTGTCAACCAGTGCTTCGTTAATGATATTTGATGCACCTACAGTCATATTTTCCCTAGCAGGCCATACAACTTGTCCCAGTGTTTTTCTTTAGCCCTACATATCCCAAGCATATGAACTAAGGGTACTTAGTATATTCCGCTTTGCTGGCCCAAGTAAGATGTTGACATCTTCAAATCAACGCATAAAGATTTAGACCACTGGTGTTCATTATATCTCAGCTTCTGCAGATCATTCTTATATATTCATATTCCTCTTTCAGTTTTGTTGAGTGATATTTCAAATTCATAAAACTATTGCCAGTGTTCAACAAAAAACACACTTCAAAGCATTCTCGGTTGGAACTTCCGAAATCAAGACAATCGATATATTCTGGTCGCGTATTTATAGGTAACCCAATTTGCGAGATAGGCAGTATACTAGGTCTTCTTCTTCAATGAAAAAATGAAGAAGTACTACCTCTCTTGTCCGAAAAAAAAGTTATTTACATTCGGCTTGAGACAGTTCTTTTCACTTAGTCTTGATCGCCTAAACGCTTGGATCTGTCGATAATTCGAAAGAAAAAGAGGACAACTCGTACTAAATCAATGACTCCTCTTCCTGGGAGAAATGTTGCTGTGTAGAAGTACTTTCTTCATATTCACTACCACTATCTGCACGTGTGCCCACCAAATCCTGGATATCTTCTTCATTAGACAATCCTAGGTCTGGGAGTGTACACTGGGATGGGGAGATCGTCGGAGTGTGGTACAGGTCGCCTTGCTGATTCCAATCCGGAAACTCAAATTTACAGTTTCTCTGTAACGATCGAATTACCTTTCACATTAAACCAAACAAAAATAACGTCACTGCTGGTGATTCTTTAGGCTCCCGCCATTACCATAGGCACATCACAATTTAAACCTTTTTCTTCGTCATTTTTCACTACGTAGATTTCGACACACGTTTTACAGCCCATTATGGGGAGGCCAAGACTTATCTTGGTCTCCGAGGTTCATTCCAAATTATGCCAGATATGCTTGTCTTCACAAAGTTAGTAATATTTTTTCTTTGGTTCTCCTAGCAATATTCACCACAGATGTAGCAGATTACATTGGGGTTATTCCAAAAAGGCTCTTCGTGAAGTACTCATAGTGTTGTGAAAGTAGAAAAAACGATAAAGTATATATAAAGCGTAAGCCCTTAAAAAGAAACTAAAACGATATTTACTGATTAAAATATGGCCCATTAAAAAAGTTATTTTGTTTAAGTTTATATGTGGAACACCCGTATCTCAGAGAACTAAGCGCCAATCTTAAAAAAACTAATGTCATTCTCTGAAATCACACACCGTCATTACTACTAAATCGATAAAATATCCTTGCAGCAAAAAAAATTTTTTTTATTGTTGGCAGATGTAATGTATTCTTACAAATCCACTCCGACGTAATATATATATAATATAGTATATATATATATACTACTTATAATATATACATATATAATATATATATATATAATATATGAATATATATACTATAATTACGTATAATTAGTAATATAATAATAAAATAATATATACATATATTATAAATATTATATATACTTATATATACATATATTATATAGATATATTATAAATACTATATACTATACTATATATACTACTACTAAATATTATATCATAAATATACATTCAAAAAGTGGGCGTCGGCATTTGGAAGAAAATAATATTGGACCCAAGCACTTTCGGATATTTGAATAAATAGTGAGGTGATGTGGCAAATATCTGAAGCCGATTGTACATCACCGGTGTTACCAATATATGTTATATATCTCTTATTTCAAAAAACCATACGTTAACAGAACGTCAAAGCGTTGCTTCACCTCTTCGTACTGCAACTAATATTACGGATCCCTCTATATATCTGGCTAATCACAGTTAGTACCAATAGCCGGTCGTTGTAAGCGTTAGGGTAAGTGGAGTTGCGTAAAAAGTGTTCGGCCTGTTTTAGTGGGGCGCTAGCACACCCCTTCAGCATGATAGCCGGTACAATATATATTCCCTGTGATTTTGCTGTTCTATAAGACGACACAAAATTATGAGACAACCAATGTCTTTGGTCAGCACTATAATATCTGGTACCAGACCTTCAGTTGACTATTACTGTATAATAGGAGTTGCAGCGTCCAGGCAGCCCTGTTCTAGATTAGCAACTTTAAGAACATATTCGCTAAAGCTGGGAAGGAGTGCCACCAAGAATAAAAAATCATTTTAAAAAGATTTTAGGAGAAAACAGAACACAACTCACACTGCTTTAGCAGATAAAAATTATTTCCACGGGGAGGATGAAAATGAAGATGATAAGTCAGTAAAATGAATAAAGATATTTTCATTTTAGTTTAAACATTTCTAGAGTAATGTTCTATAAAAAAAAATCGATTGCCTATTGGAAGTAACATTCTTAGCATGGCCATTAATTTAAAATTAATGATAAATATATTTTCGTTTATATAAATTTCTCACTTTCCTAGATTTTTTACTTGTGTACCTTTTCTTACTTTCTACTATTAGATGAAAAACAAGAACAAATACTATATGCTTCACGAAAAATTACTTAGTGACTGACAGAACCTACGCAGCCTGTTAGATACTTTTACCATCTAGAGTAAAGATGCAAGGGAGACTCAAAACTCCCCTTATGATTCAATCAAAACTATCTATATTTGATATCACATAAACTTTGTACTGAAATTAGAAAGATTACAGCTTTCTATGAGTCTTACTCTATGTTTAGAAACAAATTTAAATTATTTTTTAAATCTAAAAAAAAAAAAAAGTTAGTTTCCGTGATCGGGAAATTCCTTTGACAATCCTACAGTAAGTATTTATTCCTTACGAGCACCAAGAACAGCTCGCTATACTAACGATCGACTCAGCCCCAACAGCACGATCCAAATTTGTCACTCAGATATGATCGAGGTGAGGACAAACGCATCAGGCGCACCGTCACGAATGCCTCCGACACTTCATTTTTTATTAAGCCTAAAGGGGCTAGACTCTTAACTACCTCAATTGTCCTTTTCATCTGTCTCCCGCAATCACACCCTAAAATACAATTAAAATTTGCATTTTTTATACCATCATCATTCCCTAAATCGAATTAGTAACAAATAATTTTAATAATAATAGCAATAATTAACAAATAATAATAAAATATATCAATAATAATATATAATAATAATAATGAATATAATTATGATAATTAATAATAATAATATTTATATAGAGATATTAATAATAATTATATAATAATATAATATATAATAAAATATAATAATAATAATAACCATATCTCTAAAATTATTCTATCTCTATACATACTAACACACAAATACTATTTACTTTTATCATCGTCCATTCGTTGCTCAACAGTTAACTAAAAAATAAAACTACAAAGTGTATTTTAATCCCTACAATACTAATACTCATACCAATTACAATACTAATTTACATTTTACTAATACTAATCTAAAATAATAATAATAATAATAATAATATTATAATAATTAATAATAATATAAATAATAATAATAATAATAGATATTATAATATATATAAATAATTTCTATTCGTAATTTTCCCTCACAATTTCAGTTTAAGCATTAACTGTAACCTTTCGTCGTGCTTTGTGTTTTTTTGTGGTTGGTATCTAAAAAATCGTGGTGCTATAATTTCTCAGATCTAACATGGTATTATGGCGTCCCGCACACAACTACCGCACACCCACACACACACACCATTTTACATCTATCACCACATGAGTTGATATGACGGTATAATGCGTTGCTATGGTTATATATAATATATATATATAAATTATATATTATTTTAATTTTATATATATATTGGTAAAGTTTACATGTGGCCGCACCACATTTATTACAGATATATTAATATACATATTTATTCGATCGCGATAGATATCATATTTATAGGTATTTATTCTATATATATAATATATTGATATATATATATATTTTTTATTTTTTTGTATATATTAATATATAATAATAAATATCTTTTTATATTGATAGTGTTGTATATAGTGGGTGAATTAGTTATTATATATGTTAGGTTGGTTTTGGTATGTAGTGGTTTGTATATTATATATATATATTATGATTACCTTTAAGGATTTGTTTATGTTTTCGATTTTCTTTATATAAGATGACTTTTTCATAATCTATTTATTCTGTCGATTTTCGCAGAACAGTATAGGATGACAAATAGCAAGACAAGATGTTTTTTGACCTTCCACGTGTTCGGCAATGCTTGATTTAACCTAAAATATGTAATTTCTAGGTAATAAACGCAATTAATCTAGCAATAAAATGCATGGCAGCCCTAACCTAATAAATGCATGGCAGCCCTAACCTATAAATGCATAATTATAATTATAATGCATGCATAATATATATTATATAATATTAATCTAACAATACGCTGACCAAAACCTAAAATACAGTCTGCAAAATGTTTATAAAGCATTACTACTATGTGGAGACAAAGCAACAACAGAAGCCACAGGATATTATACATGTAGCTGAAAAAGATATATATATATATAATATATATATATATATTAATTTATAATATAATATATATATATAAGTATTAGCCTTTATCACCTGTCCCATGTGCTTTTCGATTTATTTGTATGAGCCCTTGTAACCTCGTCTTAAACTGATCAGATCGGGATGACCTTCAATGCGTGAAATTTCGACTGTAATGTCATATGATCCTTGTTCCACAGAATCTAGATAATGTTGTTCCAGGTTCAAGATATGCTCACTATAATAGGTGTAAGTGTTGGTGCGTCTCTTTTTCAGAAGTGAGACAGGAAGCAAAGGTTGTCCGTTTCGTAAGAACAAGAGGCCATAGGCTCTGAAGGTAGCATATCTACCTTTATGATTATTTACTTATAGTAAATAGCGATTATCAATCTCCACAATCTTGTTAATGCCTTTCCTATTAGCCACTTATTGTCGACTGCAATGTAAAATGCAGGTACTTCGGCAAAGTAAACAATCTTATACATTCTTTTACTAACCCCAGATTAAGTGACAATTTGCGTGACTGAAATATCCGTGTAGAAGAGATACACAAGCAATGCATCTTTATTACTTACGTACTTATAAAACCAATTATTACGGTAAAGTATTTTAAACTGACACGTATGGCATTGCATATTCACATTAAAGATCTTTATTGTACTTATAATATCAACATTATTTACTACGCATTTTTGCATTGCAATTGGCCAGTATCCAAATGTATATTGGCAAAAAGGCGAGTAAGAGTAACTTCCGAAAATAGTTCATATAAATCATTAAATTCATTTTCTAACTTTCCGACACATAGCTATTTAATTTAGACACTGAAAACAAATTATTAGCATAGATCTTTGTGACCTCGACAACAAACGTACTTTGAAACTGAGTTTAAACACAATCTCAACATTCCTTTTATAGACGAGAAAATCATAGTATTCGTGGATTATTTATATCGTTATTTAAGTTAGACAAAATATCGGATTTTGAAGATAGAAAAAATAGCGCGCCACAATTAAACTAAACGCCATATATTAATTATATGATATTATTATATAATATTATATAAAATAGTATAGTTTCAATAAAATATTCCGTTCGTTAATTTACCTAATTTAAACACAGATTGCCCCGTTAATTACATCTGTACCTTTCACCCCAATTTTCAACACGAATTCCTTAAATGCACGGAAATTCATATGTCCGTTTTTTGACAATCCTAACATCTGTTTAATTCCCATTAATTCACTCTAAGAAAATACCCTATTATCAAAATCTCAATATAATCCATACATCGTCAAACTCGCTAAATATTTCCTATGCGCTAAATTGATATCTACCATTCATTTTTTAAATTCATCGATGCCACACAAAATATATCCTTTTTAGTTTTTTACTTCAAATTTACCGTCATACGAGATTTATTGATACTAAAAACATTTGTTTTCAATTGTGACACAACACTGAAATATACTTTAGTTCTCGTACTTCCAAAAAATGCTACCTTAAAATCATTCTTTAATAATGAGGTGAATCTCCACACAATAACAACGATGACTAATCTTTCAAAATAACTTTAAATACCTTCTTACCCGATACTGCTGTGGGAAAATTATAACTTGTTTAGTTTAGTTTTAAACATTCCAAATCACTTTACGTAACTCGGATCGTGACCTTTAGCAAGCTAATTCTTCCTCGATCACAAATTTCAGAACTTTTGCGAATATTTAATTCCTTAAATTTTGATCACGAACCTTATGAACTTATGCGGAACTCAATCAAAAGAGTCGAATTTGGTGCATTGAAGTGCGAACTTAATCCGGCAAATGACAGTTGAATCATTCGAAATACTATAGCAAGTTAAAAGATGGATACTTTCTTTAAAACCTTTATGTGACGCATACCTCATATTTAAGAGGCTCACAAGGAACGACACAGGAAGACAAACTGTGTCTGTTTAGAATTAGGTTAAGTCGTTTAAAAGATACTGAACTGAGACAGAGCAAATTCCCGATTAACATTCGAGAGTGATATCGCTTTATTTTTGGACTAATTTGTTAATGGTTTCTTTGATTGGTAGATTGTCAATTATAATAGAATATTATAATTGTTTTGGAGCACACTTGAGCCATCCCTTAGAATACAATTCACCAAAATTAGTTAAAGTCGCCGCTCGGATGAGAAAGCAGTCCACAGTGATGGTACCAACACAGAGGTGAAATTTGTCAGACGAATATTGAGACTTATTCAACCAAATACTCTTTAATGAATGAACAAGTTTAACTAAGTTATATTTCATAACTGTAAGCTTACTTTTAAAAATCGAAGCCTTGAATTAGTCTGACGGTCTAGTTCTTACCTATTACTAAATGGTCAGTTCGACAGATATTTAGATTGCCAAGCCATTAAATTTAGTGCTTAAATTTAAGAAAGAAAACTGTCACAAAATTAATTTATTTAAACAGTACAAAACCAGTGATATAAAAATACGACACTAATAGGGTTTATTGCACTTTGAGCAAAAATTGCCAAAGCGATATTAATGGTTATCTTTGATCTGGTAGATGTCTTATAGGTTTCCGCCACTTTTCCGTCCTCGGTTCTAACGAAGAGATTGCCTTTGTTTAAATTTGTGATCTGATGGGAGAAATTTAGATGTTCATTTTGGGTGTACCTGCTCCTTTTCCAGTCCGAAAAATTGGTCCTCTCTGTAATTTAAGAACTCTGGTTTGAACATAATTTAGAACAGGAATTAATTTAGTTAAAATATTAGGAAATAGCTATATGTATCAGGTATTCAATTAATTTTAATGTCATAATACTAAAAAATGATTAAGAGAGATTCAATATCCCCGTTCCATGCTGACGAAGGTAAAAATTTTATATAGACCAGTTGGTCACATGCCCCCTTATGAACGTGAAACAAACACGGCAGTAATAAGGTATACAGGGTAATCATAAGAAACCAGTGTACACAGATAAAAGATTGGCCCCCCCTTGTTTGAGTACTATATTATATAGTATATATATAGGTATATATATAGATATATATATGTAATTAATATTATTATAATATATTATTATATATAATAATAAATATATTATGGTGATAAGTAAGTAATATGTTTCCATTTCCATACTATAGAAGTAAAATCAAGTACAAAATGGATCAACCATTTTATAGTATATTATCATCAAATGGTTCAAGATATTATGCAGCACAAGAGAGCTTAGACTTTCAGTTCGATTCCATATTAAATATATTATTGTATATATATAACTATTACTATATAATATATATATATATTTTATATATATTAATATATATTAATATATAATATGTATTATTATGTATATTATAATATATATATTATATAGATAAATAAGATTAATGGAGTCTATAATATGTCTTTTAACCGTAAACAATCATAATATATGATTCTAGAGTTACTTAAACATAAATAGTGAATTGTCTTGGAGAGTTCACACATCACATCTGTTGCTAAAATGGCCTCAAATTGAATAAGCTGGAGATTCTGGTTCCTAGATGACTGTGAATTTTTTTTCTCGCTCAGATACATCCTAACCTATATATAACGTCTTAGATATTCTCCCCGATGTTAATTGGGTACAATTACTGTATTTCCACATTTTGGGGTCAGATCCGGTTCCACCCTACGTACTTTTGTATATATAGGTTTCAGATCTAAGGTCCTTAAGATGGCTTTATTCCCATATTAAAACCTGTTACCTTCATATCTCTCATGACCAGATTGACTCTCTCTTTCTCTGCGGTTCGTGACGTTGGTGCCCTACTCATCTTTTCTATATGGTCATACGTACAACGGCAGGAGTGCTTAGCGATTGACGGAAATCTGACCTCTCGCAATTCTCATCTAGAATCACTGCAGTCGCCCTCGTATAACATACAGAGAGATAGAATAGGTATTACCGTATGATATATCTCTGCATAGAATGAATTGTTAATACGAGATTAGGCGTGTTCAATCTTATTGCCGTAGATCCTCATGCAGCCCCCAAAAAGTCTCTTGGTATGAAGGTGCTCTACTCACAGTCCGTCTGGTGGGCTGTACACACCAAACACATGCCTCGATTTTGTGGAACATACCTGTGCATCATAGCCTCTGCTATATAGTTTTAAAAACCCCCGCCAAGCTCTCTCTATATCTATCCCTCTTCATTTGACCAAATATTAATCCTTTTATGACGTACTCTGCTCCCCTGACGCTTTATATGTTCAAAAGTAGCATTGCCCTATATAACTGTGAAGTGGTGTTATAGGTGTATATCATGTAGAGTACAATAATTAAGATTGTAGTATATTATAAGATATATAAATATATAATACACAATAGTTTATGATATATATATTATATTATATTATATAATACCGCTAATACTAGTATAACATTATGAACTATAAACCTATTACGATATATAACCACATAGGACCTGAAATAGTATAGATCAACTAAAAATAATCATATTTAACCTACTTAATTAATATAAATTATGATAATAAGCTCAAGAAATAGAAACATATATGATACTCGCTTATAACTTACCTTAATTCAGTAATAAGTCGACGACTATCATCCAGTTTATGTCTACCTCCCGCCTCTCAGACTTAGACTCCCTAATACTCACTGAAGAAGAATATAATATAAATAATGAAGTTACCAATGCACAATAAAATATTATAAGTGTTTAATTTTAATCACTTTGTCATAGAGAAAAAGGATAACAATACAACAAAAGAAACGTATACTCCCTTATTATAATAATTTCTATACTAAAATAATATATATCCTAATAACACATAAACCTAACTCATAATTATTATTATCTATATGTATATATAAACTGCTCCAAATCAATATAAATCTATCCTGAATAGAGAGAGAGAACAGTATCTGGTGTAATAAATAGATAGTATAAAATATAATATAGATTTATGAGAATATATTATATAATAACACTATTATATATAGATTAATGATAAGTATATATATACCTATATATTAAAGATACATGCTATTAGAAGTATTGACACAAAGATAAGAATAATTAATACACCTGGTCATTCAGGAGATGAACACAAGGTAATTTATTGTTTTATAGTGTTTAATCCCTTTTCTCATACTGGAAACCTTTACTCTCTCCTAGGTTTAC
>JABUQX010113023.1:35000-40840 GCA_015478945.1 Trachelipus rathkii | reverse complement strand
GACGCTGGTTCAGTTATCGATTTGGGTGTTTAACCGTTTTCTTATTTATCGTGAAACGCTTTCGCGTTTTCGTGCATACTTCATATATATATATATATATATATATATATATATATATATATATATATATATATATATATATATATATATATATATATATATATATATATATATATATATATATATATATATATATATATATATATTATATATATATATATATATATATATATATATATATATATATATATATATATATATATATATATATATATATATATATATATATATATATATATATATATATATATATACTATATATATATATATATATATATATATATATATATATATATATATATATATATATATATATATATAACATTTATGTAACTGACAACATGTATATATATATATATATATATATATATATATATATATATATATATATATATATATATATATATATATATATATATATATATATATATAGATTCTGATACCGTTGGATAAAGACGTGTTTAAAACAGAAAGAAAACAGTTGGGAAACACCGCGAAAGTGAAGAAAAAAAATAATTTATGAAAAATAAAGTTCTCTTCAAAAAGATTCAAGTTTTTAACGAATTGGAACACTACTAAATGAGAAAATTAATTTATTTTATGATTTTAAAAATTTGAATTGTAGGTATAAAATGAATTTTGATTGATAAATAAATAAACTGTGAAGTGGCATATTTACCAGTGTATGTGCTTTTTGGACTCTTAGATTTTTACTGAGGTTTCTTGTTTGTTTTACTTGAAGAAGACCATTCAAGGATCTCAAGGATTTCAGTTGCAACTTAGCAAAGGAATAGAAGCAATAGTGTTGCGAATCAACATCAGGATAGAATAAAGTAGTTGGTAGAAAAACAGGGAACTCTGTGAATGAAAAGAGTGTCTTAAAGATAGTTAGAGGGTATTCCATCAAGGAAAGTATATCAAGCAAGAAAGAATAAAGTGTAGAAAAAAAGCAAAGGAACTCTAGAAGAGTATCTTCAAGACAGAAGGAGATTACATCAAGGATCCTTTTGATTTTACTATAGAAATAGATTACATCAAGGATCTTAATACAGAAGGAAGAGATTAATCAGGGAACTTATAAATCGGTAATCAATATCGAATTCTGAGAAGAAGAGGAGTGTCTTCAACAGTAGGAAGAGAATACATCAAAGTAATTATAAATTTCGTAAACAATAACATAAGTTTTAATTTAAGTTTTATAGATATAGTGTGAATTAGTTATAGAATATAGATTTAGGGTATTTTTAGGGTGTGGTTGTTTGAGCGGGGTTTGGAGCTTGTGGTATTGGGAAGTGCCTCAGGTTGTGGGATCCCGGTAAGCGTGCAGCCAAATCAAGTGTGGGAATAGTAGGAAGTAGAGTGGTGAATAAGAGGGTTCAGGATAAAAGAGAGTAAGGGGGAGTAAAGAGATAGGATGGGTAAAAGAGATTAGATTAGAGTGGGTTGTATGAATGTGAGAGGGATAAATGAGGATCTGAAAAGGGAAGAAGTGGGGTTAATGTTCGAAGAAAAAAGGTTGGATGTGCTAAGTTGACCCAGAAACAAAGCAGAAAGGATAGAAGGAGAGATGGACTTTTGCAAGGAAGAGAATTTAGGAACATGATTTCAGGGTGAACAGAGAGAGTGAGGAGCGAGGGAAGGGTAGGAATAGTTACGAATGAGATGTGGGATAAAGGTAAAAATGTGCAAACAGGTGGGTTCAGGGAATAATGTGGGTTAAAGTGGGGTTGGGGGAAATGTGGGTTTTTATATGCGCGTATGCACCAGTAAATGGAGCGAGGGAGGGAGGAGGAGAGAAGATTTTGGAGTGAGTTGAATGAATGTTAGGAAAGTTTCGGTAAATGATAAAATTTGTTTATTAGGAGATTTGAATGCAGGAGTGGGAAGAGAGGAGATGGGAGAATTATAGGTCCATTTGGGGTAGGGAAAGGAATGATAATGGAGAAAGTCTGTTAGAGTTGTGTGTTGATAGAAGAATGATAGTTAGAATACTTGGTTCAGAAAAGTGAAGTATAGTATACATGGAAGAGTGAGATAACAGGGGGGAGGCGATATTGGATTATGTGTGTATAAATGAAAGGATGGAGGCAGATTACTAGATGTAAATGTATTTAGAGGGGCAGGTAGGTTATCTGATCACTATTTGGTAGTTGCTAGGTTAAGGTAGGGGGAGAGGTAACGGTTAGAGAAAGAGAGAAAAAGAGGAGATAGAAATCATAAAGGTGGAAAAATTAGATGAGACAATGTGTAGGAGGGAGTTTAGGAGAATATGGAGGATAGGTGGAGGGACATGAGAGGGACGGAAATAGGGGAGGTGGAGGGGGAAGATTTAAAGAGGCAGTATGTGAAGAGGCCAGAAGGATATGTGGAGTAAAAAAGGTGGGGGCAAGAGAAGGAAAGGAAGTGAATGGTGGAGTGAGGAGGTGAAAAAGTTGGTAAAAGAAAAAAGGTCTATGTGAAATGGTTGGGGAATAGGAGAAGGAAAAGCTGGGAGGAATATAGGGTTAGAGTGGAAGCAAAGAGGGTGGTGGAGAGGGCGAAGAGAAATGCAAATAATGAATGGTATAGAAAAGTGGCAGAAAATTTTGAAACAGGGAGCAAGATATTGAAGTAAATAAAAAAAGGAAGAAGATGGAAGGGTTAGGAGAGAGGGGGAGAGGAAGGGGAATGGATAGGAGGGAGGATAGGGTGAGGAAAAGGTGGGGGAATATTTTAGAGAAGGATTATTGAATGAAATGGGTGGGAGAGATGGGGAGGATTTACAAGAGGTGAGGATGGTGGGGAAGTGGGGCGGAAGGGGATATGGAAATACAAATGGAAGAAATTATTAGGGCGTTAACTAAAGGAAAAAAAAGGAAAGTCCACAGGTCTAGATGGTATGGAAATGTTACAGATGGGAGGCAGAGGGGGGGAGGAATGGCTGTATAGGTTATATAATTTATGTTGGAGGGGGGGAGTGGTTCCACAGGATTGGGAGGATGGTTGTTTGGTTCCCCTGTATGAAGGGAAAGGGGATAGGATGGAATGTGGGAATTATAGAGGTATTTGTCTTTTGAGTGTAGTAGGGAAAGTGTATGGGAGAATTCTAATTGAGAGGGTGAGAGATTTAACGGAAGAGAGAATGGGGGGAAGAACAAGGAGGATTTAGGGTGGAAGAGGGTGTGTGGATCAAGTATTCACAATAGAGATACTTGTGGAAAAGTATAGAGAGGAAAAGGAAAGTGTATGGGTGTTTTTAGATCTGGAGAAAGCATATGATAGAGTGAAGAGGGATGTGGAAGGTGCTGGAGGAATATGGAGTAGAGGGTAAATTAGGTAAAGGTATTGGGTCTTTTATAGGAATAGCAGAATGTGTGTGTGAGAGTATTAGGAGGGAGGTGAGATGTTTGGGGTAGAGAGAGGATTGAGACAGGGATGTGTAATGTCACCGTGGCTTTTCAATTTATTTATGGAGAGTGTCTGCAGAGGAATGATGAGGGAGGGGAGAGGGGTGGAATTGATGGATAGGGGTGATAGATGGGAAGTGAACATGATACTATTTGCGGATGATACTGCCTTAGTGGCAAAGAATTCAGAAGGGCTGTAGTATTTAGTGAAGGAGTTTGAGAGAGTGTGTGGACAAAAGGGTCTTAAGATAACCAGGTAAGAGTAAAGTGTTAGTGTTTGATGAGGAGGAAACAGATGAGGGGATGGGGTTAGAGATTAGAGTAGGAGGTGTAGTATTAGAAGAAGTAAGTAAAGGTTTTCAGATATTTAAGGATGGATTTGGGGAAGGAAGGATGAAGGAAGAGATAGATCACAGAGTAGGAGAAGGAATAAGAGCATTGAGTGGTCTGAGGGAATTATGGAAAGGGGGGGATTTATCACATAAACTTAAGATAAGTATGTTTGAAAAATTTGTGTTCCAGCGGTACTATATGGGTGTGAAACATGGGGTTGAATGCTAGGTCCAAGAAGAAGTTGGAAGTGTTTGAGATGAAATTGAGAGCGGTATGTGGGGTTAGTAAAAGAGAGAGGATTAGGAATAGGGTGATAAGAGAGATGTGATTGGAAGAATGGTTTGGTGAGAAGAGCGGAGAAGGGAATGTTAAGATGGTTTGGACATCTGGAGAGAATGGAGGAACAGAGGGTGGTTAGGAGAGTTTAGGAGGCGGAGGGGATAGGAAGGAGAGAGGAAGAGGGAGACCAAGAAGAAGGTGGATGGATGGAATAAGGGAGATGCTGGAAGAGAGGGATGAGGGTGGAGGAAGGTAGGGTGTTGGCGAGAGATAGAATGGAATGGAGGAGGTGGGTGGGGGCGAGATGAAGGAAATATGAATTAGGGAAGCTGCATGCACCACTACCCCGCGATAGCGAAATGTGTATTAATAATAAAAAAAAAAAAATATATATATATATATATATATATATATATATATATATATATATATATATATATATATATATATATATATATATATATATATATATCTGCTATATATATATATATATATATATATATATATATATATATATATAACCATATATATATATATATATATATATATATATATATATATATATATATATATCATATATATACTCTTATATATAATAATAATAATAATAACATATATATATATATATATATATATATATATATATATATATATATATACATATTTGGTTATAATATATCAAATTATAATCGGATTATAATATATCGAAATATCGAAATATCGAGATATCGATATTTTCTGGCGATAATATCGAGCAATTTGATATTTTTAAAATATCGATATATCAGATTTATCGATATTTTTAGATATCAGGCATCTAGTACGTTTATTAATAAAATTAAATGATAAATACGTTTTACAAATAAACAAAAAGGCAAAATATCAGAAAAGAGGCAGGAGAATTATCTCGAAGCACCTACAGTAAAACAAATATATTTGGAATCAGCGTATAAACTTATTACCGGAATGTAAAAAAAAAAAAAAAAAAAAAAAAGTACGACATTTACAAAAAACAATTTACATATTTGGAATCAGCGTATAAAGCCTATTATATGCAAAAAGTCGTTTTATGATTTAAAATTAACGAATACCCAAGGGTAGACCACATTGATACCAGCAGTCGGGGTCTCTCGGCCTCTAGGTGGACGACAGGGGGACTTCATTCCCCCTCTGTCCCGGCTCGAGCCCCTAATGGAAATATATTTCCTTGAACTTCAATTTTTGGGGGCTCGGGCCGATGGGGGACAGAGGGGGGACAGAGGTCGACTTTATAAACTTTATACGCTGATTCCAAATATGTAATTTGTTTTTCTATAAGTGTGTAAGTTTTTGTTTTGTTTTTTTTTTACATTCCTAATCAGCTTTATACGCTGATTCCAAATATGCATTGGTTTCCTGCTTAAGTGTCATACATTTCGAATCTCCCACAAGCCTTTATGGTTATGATGTTTAGTTAGAAGAAGATATATATAAAAATAATATTATTAAACTGGATAAAGTTTAATAAAGTACCAAAAATCATTACAAAATATTTTTTTTTATCTCTCATTTACCTTAGCTTTCTCTCTCTCTCTCTCTCTCTCTCTACTCTCTCTATATATATATATATATATATATATATATATATATATATATATATATATATATATATATATATATATATATATATATATATATATATATATATATATATATATATATATATATATATATATATATATATATATATATATATAACACAACATATTTTTTTTAAAAGGAACATTAAATTTGAAATAATGG
>JABUQX010113023.1:27500-32500 GCA_015478945.1 Trachelipus rathkii | reverse complement strand
TGAAGGTGAAGTTGTTAAATTTTTCAGTTCACAACTATCTGCAGAGGAAAGCTGTTTTAAATATATAAATTTGTTTCTGCGATTATTGGAAATTTTGGTTGGAATCCCTCATACTATTGCCACGATGATCTAGTTGTTTCGATGCCAGAATATCTCTCAGAACAGTCAGTTGAGGCGATGCTTGTCACCTAACAGCAAACCGGTATCAAGCTGTTTTCAAAATTCATAATATTTTAAATAATCTAACACAATTGCTTGTTTATATGAACATGTATTATATTTAAATACTTATACCTCAATTAGAAGTAAATTTATTTTTCCTGATCCATTTTTCATCAGAGTGTCGCAAGATGCAACGGCCATGCTCGTTGTTGCTAAGGTTGCATTTTTTCCGTCCAATATGTTTATTTCTAAGGAGAGGCAAAATTGAATAAAGGGATTGAGAAACAACATAATATTTTGTTGTTTCTCCCAGACACATTAGGGTAAGCATTAGTTAAATCTGTAGTCCGGTTTTCTTATCAATTGATTAAGTGCAGCAGGAAGGAAGGATGGAAGATAATAGACAGAGGTAAAACAGTGTACCTAGGAAGGATGTCTACTCGGAAGCACGTATTTTTGAGAAGCAAATAATTGAAACCATTAGAAGCACATAACTTCTCAGTGTAAAACTCGGAGAAAACAGAAATGACATTTATGAAAGAAATACAACGATACGCATAAATAAGCTAAAGAAAGGTGCAGAAGCTGGAACAGCATCAGAGCCAACTATATTGGAATATTGAGCGAAGAATTCCGCTTTAGAAAAAGGTAAGACTATTGTAGCGCCGTCAGGAGAAACAAGAGCAGGGAAAAAGGAAAAAACAAACTTGGAGTTTACTTTTTACCAAAGTACTAAAAACAGCAAGAAGATAAGAAAACATTAAAGTTATTATATATCCTACTAATACTTGACTTTTAAGATGGTGATGGAGAACAGATTATGCACAATTCCCCAATGAAAGAGAAGTAGCACCAGTTCTAGAGCTGGCGGATGACGTTACTTTCAGAAGTCATAACACGAGAAGAATTAGACCTAAAGAACCATTTACGAGATTTAGTTAAGAGTGTTTGTGTGTGCCTTCGCGCATATGCTTAATAAAGTTTACTTCAAATTGAGAAAGGCTGTTGAGTTGTTTTGAAAATTTGATGTAAACTTCAGTGTTAATTTTAAAGAGATAAACAAACCTATTTCTAAAAATTATTTATTTATTATTTTATTTTATTATTTTTTTTTTTTTTTTTAAAAATGCGAAACTTCTTATGCATATCAAAGATTTTAAAGTAATGTATTTATTTCTTCTATTTTTTTTGGAAAATCAATATTGTTTATAAATAACCGCATATTCATCTGTATATCTAGTTATTTTCATACCAAGAATGACGTTACGAAACCCAATAGTATTTGACAATGTTTTTTTTTTAAAAAAAAAAAAAAAAAAAAAAAATTAGTATAAAATAAGAGACAAAATTTCAGGAAACTTAAAAAATATATATATATATTTCGCATAAAACTGTTAATAACACTAATAACCTAAAACAATTTTAAGTTATGAGAATTTTAGAGAGGGTATTTGGATTTTAAGAGTGCTTTAGATGTTCTTTGGGAATCAGAAGTTTGTTACCTGGGATTTAGTATGTAATTAACATAAAATTTGGCTTCTATTAAAATTGTCAAATAATAATAGATGATGCTTAAATATCATTGGAAACTTGAATTGGTGAATGGATAGTTTTGAGAAATCACTCGCGTCTGTTTAGTACTTGATTATACATTTTCTCAGCACGTCGCGGTCGTGCTTAGCACTAGTTAACATTATAGAAACGATCGATCTTTTACAAATACATTTTTATAATAATACTCTCATTTTTTTGCGAAAATTAGTCAAATGAAAAAAAATATTACATAATACATACATATAATAGATTATGTAAAATTGAAACATGAAGTGTAAGAATTATCGCAATTAAAAATAGTGACTATTCGTGCTCAAATCGAATAGCGGAGATTGTGTGTGTGAATTTAGCCTATAAAATTGATTATGTTGTTGCCTTTTTCATATCTTAGATACATTTTGATGTTACACAGCAAGAAAGTTATCATACTCTTTATGTATAAATAAGGTGAGTCCTTTAATTAAGTTTATTGTATATAAATAAATATATATATATAACTAATAATATATATATATATTATATATAATTTATTTAATATAATCGTACTATATATATATATATATATATATATAATATATAATATAGTATAATATGGAGATAGAGAGAGAGAGACCCGAGTACTAAAGTTACTGGATATACTATATATATATTTTATATATAATATATATAATATATATATATATATATATATATATATAATATATATATATATATATATATATAATAATTATATATATATTAGGGATGGCGGAGAGTAAAATTACCGAATATCCGACCGGATATCCGGTTTTTGGGAATTGCCGGATATATGCCGGATATCCGGCCATCAAATGAATATATATATATATATAATACTATAATATTATTATATATATATATATTATATATATATATATATATATATATATATATATATTAGTTATTGATGATGGTATCTTTGATCAACAACAATCAGTAATTGCGGTTATTGGTAAATCCAAAAAAATTGCCACCCATTTTGGTCATTCATCACTTGCGTTTAGTAAGTTAAAATTGATTCAAGATAGCTAGAACCTCCCATCTCACAAACTTGTTCAAGATGTTTCTACACGATGGAACTCTACATACTATATGCTAGACCGACTTTATGAACAAAAGCAGGCCGTAACTATTTATGCTGCAGACCATGATATCCTAACACTAACATCCTATCAGTGGAGTCTCATTGAAAACATCATCCGTGTCCTGAAACCCTTTGAGGAAATGACAAAACAAGGAAGCTGTGATCAGGAATTAATCAGTTATGTAATTCCTTCGGTAGCAAGTCTGAACAAATCTCTTTCAAAAAAAATGAAAACGTAACAATGATTGTGGCATTCAAACATTGAAAGAGAACTTGAAAAAAGCTTTAGAAAGGCGTTTTTGCAAAGAAAGTAATAAAATAGAAACAGAAAAATGTTTCACAACTTCATCATTTCTGGATCCAAGATTTAAAAAAAAAATTCTGAAAAACACGGAGAAAGTATACAATCATATAGTAAACGAACTGATTGGTTTAAAAGATAACCTGAAAGAAAAGCTTAAAATAAGACTTAAATGAAAAACAAAATCTAAAGCTTGATGAAAATTCTGAGATACATGAAGAAAAAAGCACGAGGATATTTTTGGAATGCTTTGAAGAACTGGCAAAAAGAGCCGATTCTCACATCTCAGAAGGTAGTAGTAATACCGAAATGGAAATGGAAGCTGAAGAACCATCATCATGTATATCAATCACGTATGCAAGTGCATCAAGAAGTCAGTCTAGATGTACTGCTTCAAATTTGAAAGGTCCTAAGTTCAAAAACAAAATGAAAGGAATTTAGAAATGAATAGACAAGTAGTGCTTTGCAACCTCCGTATTTCACGAAAATTCAGACCCCTGGAATGGGGAGATCCTATTAATAATGGAATTTTGCTAACTTAGGACAGCTTGTAGCAAATCTAAACGCAACCTCCTCACAGTAAACGAGAGAGAGTGACAGGGCAAATCTATACCGAAAATAGAAAACAAACTTGCACCTGAATCCAAAAACTATGCTTAATGAAAATATTAAATACTAAAAGAGAAAAACAACAAGGCCAAACAATAGTATTGTAATTATCTTTAGGATATATATATATATATATATAATTATAATATATAATTATATATATAATATATAATATATATAATATATATATAATATATATATATATTTTATAATATATATATAGTATATATATATATATATATGGTTATATATATATATATAATATTATATTATATATATATATAATATATATATATATATATACTATATATTATATATTATATCTATATATAAAATTGGCTATATTTAGTATATCAATGTTTTATCATCGCTGTTATATATATATATATATATATATATATAAATATATTATTATTACTATATATATATATAACGTATTATATATATATATCATAAGCTATATATTATATATATATATGATACTATATATTATATATATAGTATATATTATATATATTATATATATATAAATATATATATATATATATATTATATATAATATATATATAATATAATAATATATATATATATAGTATATTTAGGCTTAAAACGCTAAAAAGAAAGTAAGTAATGCAAGCCTTCAGGGATAAATTCTTGAAGATACAACAACTAATAGGAGATAAATCGAAAATATTAAGTTCATAAGTAAAATTCCTTTTAACAATAAATTAAAGGCATGAGCTTTCGACCTAATTTCGGCCCTCTTTCAGATGCAGTTCTTTTTATACTAAAACAAATAATTAATAATTAAAAAGTAAAATTAAACAAAATATAAATATCAACACACACACTATTTATGAAAAAAGGGGAGGAGTGTAGAATGTTGTTCATGATTGGATCTATTTGAGAGTCGTTTTTTGTTTTTTTAAATTATCAGAATTATTTATGCAAAAAGATTCTGTAAATTTTCTTAGGTGTAAGTTTTCGATGCCAATGATCAGGTGTCATGTTGATTGGTAGCTGATGTTGTGATTGTAGGAAGTTGTGTGTAGTATAAGGGCAGAGTTGGGGTTATCCATTTGGAGGTCGTATTTATGCTGGTAATTACGGCGAGAAAAATCAATGAGTTTCTCCAATGTATAGTTTTTATTGCAATTAACCTGGGAATTTTTATACACACATTGAGTTAAGTGTTTAGTTGTTTTTGTTGAAGATGAGGGTTTTAAAGGGAATGCTTTAAATCTTTTAAAGGGAAGAGTATTAGAAGATGAA
>JABUQX010113023.1:0-5000 GCA_015478945.1 Trachelipus rathkii | reverse complement strand
GGAGAGTATCGAAAAAATATCGATGATATTTTATCCACCTATATATCGATATATCAAAATTACTCCTCAATATTGAATCATCGATATTTTTGATCTCTAAATAATGTGCGCATACGTGGATGATGTGTCCTTTTTCTTATGTGGGAGGGAGGCTAGAGAAGTAGGAAAAGAACAATTTATGAAATATATCCATTGGATATTTTTACTTTCCAAATAGGTTATTTATGAAAAGCAAAGAAAGTATTCTTTAAAATATAATTTTATTTAGGATTCTATGGGTAAATACATAAAAAAATTTATTTAATTTTAAATTTAAGGGGTTTAAGTTTATATGTGGAGATTTTCTACTCTATTCAAATTTTCATCACCTATATTGTAGCATCACCCACTGACTGCCCGCAGTATATATATATATATATATATATATATATCATATATATTATATATATATATATTATAGTATATATATATATAATATACTATATATTATATATATATATGATATATAAATATATTATATATATATAATATATAGTATATAATATATTGATATATATATATATATATATATTAGCGAAATTACGAGGCCTTAGAAGTATTTAAAAGAAGAAAAAATATCCTAAAATTCTTTGAGACATTTCACGTTAATGATTTTGTGTTTAATTGAAGAGTCATCATTTTGCGAGGCTTAAAACGATTGCGTAAAAATTTGCTCTTTCTATCTATTAGTAGGGACAAGAAGAGATTGATAAGTAATTATTAGGCAACTTTTTAACATAAAACACTTCTTATGATGAGAGAGAGAGAAGAGACGAGAGAGAGAGAGAGAGAGAGAGAGATGAGAGAGAGGAGAAAGAATGAGAGAGAGAGAGAGAGAGCAGAGAGAGAGGAGAGAGAGAGACGGAGAGAGAGGAGGAGAGAATAGTTACTTTTAGACTAGTTTATAAGTTTATAGGGTTGAGCAATTTTCTCTTTTGGTATTTGTTCATGAAAGAAAGAATTAAATTTAAAAAAAAGTTAACCAAAGAAGAATATATATATATATAATATATAATATATATTATAATATATAATATATATATATATATACTATATATACATATATATATTATTTATATATAAATATATATATATAATATATAATATAATATATATATATATATTATATATCTATATATAATAATATATATATTATATATATATTAATAATATATATCTATATATATATATTATTATTAATAATATATATATATTATATTTATAGTATTATATATATAATATATACTATACTATATTAAATATTATATATATTATTAATTGCATATCTTCCTTAAATCATAAATCATAATTTTAAGTGAAAACGTTGTTAATCCGTGGATCAACATTAATTATCTCTTCGCTCTTCGAAAAGAAAAATAGTATTTTAGATTTTTTATTTATTTTATTATTATTTATTTATTAATATTATATTTTTGTTGATCAATTTATATTTAATACGATATACTTCGGTAATAGACATTACACTGTAGTATTTAATTTTATTACATTGTTGTACACACACACCCACAATCACACCCGCAAACACACTCACCACCCACCACACACAACACACACACACACACACACACACACACACACCTAACACACACGACACCCACACAGCATATATATTAATATCATATAATATTATGTATATATATATATATATCATATATATTAGTATATATATATATTAATATATATAAATTTATTTATCTTTATTTAAATTTTAATTTATTTATTATCCAAGAAATTCATATTATTATATGAAAATTAGCATTATATTGCAACGTTAATATATAATATATTATATATATAGTATATAGTATATATAATATATATATATATCATCTTACTTTTTAAATATTCATATATTATATAATATATAATAGTATATAATATATATATATATATAGTATATATTATTATATATAATTATAATGGTCATAAAAATTTTAAAAACGGAAAATGGTTCTACTTCTAAAAAAAAAACACTCGGCCCAACTTTGTGAGACATAATAAAAACGAAACATTAATAACATGGTTGTAAAATTTAGGAGTCAAAAAAATATCTTAAAGAAACAACAGCAAAGAACGACAACAAAAATTTTAGATTCAAAAGAGATATATACGCCGACTCTTGTACAAATTAAAGCTAGGCACTTAAATGTAACATTTCATTACAATTCGCTTATATCTTAGATATATGGGCGTTATTAGCATAGGATTTTAACCTTTCTCTCCCTCTCTCCCACTTTTGATATTATAATATTATATATATTATATAATATTTATATTTATAATATAATATAATATAATATATATATATATATAATAATAATTATATATATATATATATTATATATAAATATCTACGAATGACCCTTATATAAATTAGGAACATTTCGTCAGAATAATATTAATTAGGTATAGAGTTTGAAATCTATTTTTTCATATACTTATATATATATAAATTATATATATATTACTATATATATATATTATATATTTATATACTATATAATATATATTATATATAATAATAATATTACGTATATTATATATAATATATATATTATATATTATATATATATATATATATATATATATATATATAATATATATAATACAGAGAGGGAGTTAAAAAGATGGGATTGGCTTATATATTTTTTTGTGTGTCTTGAATTATTTTTTCACCCTATTTCAAGTGTGTGATTAAGCTTTATTTTAGTTTTAAGTTTATCATACCCATTTTATCAGGTTACTCTTTCTTCTTAGCGCTCGTCCTCTTCAATTTTATGTTTATTTGTCTTTACCACGCCATTCTCTAATGCACGTCATTTGTGTACAACGGAAGGAATTATAATTTCCTCCTCTTGACATAAACAAAAATCAAGGGAAAATAAATGTTCACTTGTATGTGACGCCTCCTTATTAGATACCTAGGCGAATTTACAATTTAAAAACCAACATTCCCCACTCTACGGGGCTGGTAATAGTGGGGTATATAAAAGTTTTGAAAATACGTGAGGAGTGTGTGTTCCAGACTTTACCAGTAGAGTAAAGAAAGAAATGAGCACAGAAGTAAATTATGGGGTCATAGACGTTGAAAGTAAAAGGATTAGAATATGTAGAAAGACGAGTCGATCACAAAAGCTATGCTCAAAAGAGAAGGTATAATTAGGGATTTCAAATTTCGAAAGCACAAGGAGAGGTTCGAAGGACATCGACATCTAAAAATATATTGAAAAGAATCCTTGAGAGTGGGAGGGCGTTAGTGAGATGATATACATCTATACTCTACCTTTTTTTTTAAACTGTTTTTGTGTGGAACCACTCTACAACCAGAATGCATACTCGACACAAAGACCACGACACTCCTAAACAGAGCAAGTAACTAGGATGGTGTGCAGAAATTCTAAAGACACTGCAAGACACTTAACATTCTAGAATTCTGCCTAAGATCTTTTTAAGAAAGAGTTAGAGAAAAAGAAACATGAAGATTAAGTTCATTGGAAGGTTTCATTTCTGTGCTTTCGAAGAAGAGGTTTAATTAAAGATAGTAACAAATGGTCGACAGGGAAAATAATCGACAGGTCAAATTGGTCGCCAGTTGTAAAAAAAAAATCTGGTTATTTAGAGTTTCTTTTTAACGAATCCAACAAAACTTAACCTAACCTAACCCAACCTAACCTAACCTAACCTAACCTAGCTTAACCTAACCTAACCTAGCTTAACCTAACCTAGCTTAACCTAACCTAGCATTAAACTAAACCTAAATACTAACCTAACCTAACTTAACCTAACAACCTAACCTAGCTTAACCTAACCTAGCTTAACCTAACCTAACCTATCTTAACCTAACCTAACCTATCGTAACCACTGCGGCGGGTTGTACGTGAATTTTTTTTTGATGTCGACAATTTGACCTGTCGATAATTTGGGCTAGTCCACGTTTAATTGTGTAGACTACTCTTATCCGATTAGAAATATAAGAAAGTGTAATGGTCTGATGCTCCAAGGTTATCACCCTAGCAACTGTTATTTGATGTTGATCTGGTTGTATTTTATTATAAATATTATAATGTAATGTTGAGTAATAATCATAATAGTGTGTAGGAAATGTATTAAGAAAGCTGATTATTAAAAAACAGTACAAAAGGGATTGGAAACAGAGCAAAACTTTGATGAAAAACTATATTAGTATGTTTTAACGATGAACAACTGCCATTTACAACCATTCCAAAAGGCCAACCAAAATTTAAATAAGATATGATTAAATAAAGTACATAATATATATATACATATATTATATAATATATATATATATAGTATATATATATATATTATATATACTATATATTTTATATATATTATATATAATATATAATATATATATATATATTAACAGGCAGCAAGAACAATGGTTATATATATATATATAATTATATAAGAAAAATCAAATCTTTGTACAAAACTTTATCGAAAGCTTGATATTTGTAAAACGATAATTAATTAATAAAAAGATTAGCCGAAATGCCGATAAGAAAAGCATCAAGAGCCAAAGAGGAAAAAATTGTTATCTGTACGTCTCTTTACATAAACCATATTGACGATTTAAAATAAGAAGAATTGAGATGTTTCTATATCTTCTTATTTTGAATACATTCGGAAGTTTCGGAAAGAGCATAGGTTAAATCAATACAAAAATAAGATTATTTAGGGGGGGGATATCCTTTTTCGACACATTGCATTATCAAGTTTTCAAATGTAATGTTAAGTTGTTGGATTTAGAGCAAACATAGCTTACCAAACAAAGGTGCAACCTCAGAAGCCGAGTTTTTCTTAGTACTTTCGGGGAATTAGGGAGAATCATAAACCTTTTAAATAATTATCAAGCTTAGAGGGATCATAAATTGAATTATTAGAAAAATTGCCATCTTATTCATAAATTCGAAAAA